>BPLQ01005610.1:0-170641 GCA_021605075.1 Caerostris darwini | reverse complement strand
TAAAGATTTTTCTTGTATCCATATATTGTGAACATGCTTAAATTATAAAAATTTCTGACATTAAAAAATTTTTCATTATCTTCATCTTTTACTATAACACTATTTTCACATTTTCTTCAACATTATCTTAAACATAATCTTCAAGTTTTATTCAAATAATATTGTGATCATTATCTTTAGTTTTTTCGCTGCTACCTAATCTCTATTTGAAGAGATAAAACTTTACTACTGCGAATTATTAAGTATAACTACTAATAATTATTAATTGCAATTTTATTTCACATTTAAAAATGATTTTTTTTTTTTTTTTTTTTTTTTTTTTTTTTGCAAAACATAGATTTTTCTTTTCAGTTGGAAAATGTAAGGCAGAAAAAAATTAATTCCATGAAGTAATTTAATATTCGCCATTGAGTTACTTAACTATCTCTATCAAATGCTCTATTCAGACAAGAAGATAACCTTGATAAGTGTTAATATATTAAATTTATACCCAACTACATTTAATATAGAAATTAAGATAGATAAGAGAAGATCAATTTTTCAATTTCGTCTTTCAATTCTTGTTATGTTCTTAGCGCCAAATTATAATTACGTAAAGAGTTGATTACACAATTTTCGAAATTAATATTGCGACAAAGGAATCGATTTTTCAATTGGATAATATTAACGGGAGAAAATTGATATTTCAAATTCTGAAAAATGAAGATTTGTTTTGAAATTTTAGAAGATTATTTCTGTAGAATAATATGAAGGATTCTGGAGAATAATTACTTCAATTAAAATATGAAGGATTATTTAAACACATCAAACTATTTTAAGAAACCTTTTAATTAGAAAATTGTTTACAGCTAGGGAAATTATCTGTAAAGAAAATATTAAATCGATGCTGGATTAAAGGATTTACGACATTTTTACTTTCATAAATTTTGTCGCAATTTTTGGTGGATAAAATTTCATTCTATTATTCGTGTAATTTTCGTATTAAAATAATTTTCACAGCCAATTTTGCATTGTTTTTTCGTTTTAATTTTAAATATTTATTGATGATATTTTTACTAATGCTGATATTGTTTGCATACCGAGATACTTCTACAATTCACCGAAAAAAAAATTTTTTTTTTTGCTTTTTTTTTTGCATTTCTTGGTATTTATCATATTAAAAAATTCTTTGAATCATTTAAGAAATTTATAATGGAAAAATGAATGAAAGAGAATTCATAGAAAAAACAAATTTCATTTTTCGTTTTTTTTTTTTTTTTTTTTTTTTGCATTTCTTGGTATTTATTATATTAAAAAATTCTTTGAATCATTTAAGAAATTTATAATGGAAAAATGAATGAAATAAATTAGTTTGACGTAGTTGATTAATAATTAGCATTAATAATTGTCATATAAATATGCACAAATAACATTTTCTTCATTAACATAAACAATCATTTTTGCTTA
This sequence comes from Caerostris darwini, assembly GCA_021605075.1. Lineage (NCBI taxonomy): Eukaryota > Metazoa > Arthropoda > Arachnida > Araneae > Araneidae > Caerostris > Caerostris darwini. Next base: position 169,195 of record BPLQ01005610.1, on the reverse strand, counting down.
AGGTCCTTAATGAACGAATTTAGGCTTGCGGATAACTAGTCATGGTAAACTTACCTAGGTAAACATTTGCTATTACACCTTATTTTTTAAAAACGAAAGCAAGGAAAAAATGACACCAAAATAAAACTCACCATTTAAAGAAAATACCCTACAAATGTCGTTAATGATTAGTATAAAAACATACAATTCTCTTAGTAAGGATCCATCATGTCTTTCTGAAATTGAATATAACAAATGGAGAAGAGTTCTAGGTTCATCCCTCCTTTTAAGGACGGATTGACTCCTACGTTAGACTTTGGACTTTGTATGTTTGCTTTCGTTCGTTAGACTTTGGAACCTATAAGAGGTGAGGGAGGAAGAGAAAAGAAACAATTCAGTTTCACACTTTAAACAATATTGAATCAAGACCTCTCCCATATCCGGCCCTAACTTCTACTATTTAAAATTATGCATTCTGAAATTTGTTTAAACAAATTTTACAAAAAAAAATTTAAAAACTAAGCTGACATTTTTTTTAAAACTGAATGAAAATATATGAAAAGCATACGAACATTAATAATAAAGTAATATATAAAGCATATGAAAAGTAATAATAATGTAATATATAAAACATATGAAAAGTACTGCAATATTGTTTTATTATTAAGACTACATTACTAATTTTAATTACATATAAGGTACATTACATTTATTCAAACTTATAATAGAAAAATGAGAAATTATTAAATGATAAATGACGAAATAGAAATTACCATAGAAAGTCATTTTGGTTTAGGATCCGTAAGTAGCGAACTTAAACATACTGTATGACTAGCATAGCATATTATCATTTGCTACTGCTCTTACTTAAAAAAAAATTACTACTAGAAAGAAAACATAAATAAAATAAAATTTACTTAAAAGCTTATTCCTTTCAAGTGTCGTTAATGTATCATTATAAAATATTCAACGCTTTAAATTAAGTATCTTGAAGGTTGTTTAATCAAATTTTACATAATTTTTTTTAATGAAAACATTATTTTATGCCATATAAAACTATAAAAAAATAAAATATGTTAAAAATATCTTTAATTTTAAAATATCTTATGTCCAGTTTAACTAAAGTGCATTTAATTAATTTAAAATATCATATACGTATCAAACAATGAAAACTTAATTATTTTCGAAAAAAAAGAAAAGAAATAAATACTTCATCATAGCTTTTAAAGAGAAGGCATTATTTAAAAAAAAGGGCAAACAAATATAATAAAAAATTAAAATCAATATTTTAAAAGCCAATATAAAAAGTCATGTTTCTTTTCTTAAATGTCTGTGTTTGTTAAAATACCTTAAATAATTTTAAGCAAAAAAAAAAAAAACATTCTTCAGAAAGAAAGATTAATCAGTGATTAATCAGTAAACAAATTTAAAATCCTTCAAACTTTATTCGCATTTTGAAACAAAGATTTATTGTTAAAAAATATATGTGAGGATATTTCTGTATTATTACATTTTTAAATTTTCGTGTATTCATAATATTTGTGAAAGGGTTTCAAAATAAAGTTATATCAGGGCAAAAAACATATTAAGAAAAAACATTTATTTCTCAATTTTCGAAAACTTTCCATGCATATTTAAACTCTTAAAATTTATTCGAAGCATTTGATAATTATTTTTTATGAAGGAAGGAATTAGAAACAAAATTGTCTTTCTGCTGTACAACATCGAAAACAGTTTTCTAAAGGGATTATTGCATATCTTTTGATATTAATTATAATCTTCTGCAAGAACACTAATTTATCTTTGAGTCAATTAAAAAGTATTATTCAATTAGTCAAAAATTTCTTCTGTTTCAAAGAATTTTAAAATAATAGAAACTATACAGTAAAAGTATAAAAAATATAATTGATGTTTTGAGAAAAAGAATTCTAAATAAAAGTTTCTTAATTTAAAATAATTTATTTTTAGTAACATCAGTTATTGATCATAATGAATAAATAATTAAATTAAATGAATTACTTTATCGAATAACTAGTTTATTTGATGACTACAAATTTCGATTATATATATATATTTATAGAAATGCCTTATAAATAAAATAATAATAAAATAATGTAACTGAACATTAATTAACAATTTAGTTTTTAAAAAAGAATGTTGCTAAATTATAATAAAGTCATAATGCTCAAAATATCATCAAATATTTACGTATAAAACTTAGCGAATTTTCATTTTTTTTTTTTATGAATATTCCCTAGTTTTCTAGGTCTTTAATAGTTTTTGGATATACTCCAACACTTTTTTTATTTATTTATTTTTTTTTTTGAAAATTTATGTTATTTTCATAACAGAACGTCATCATCATTTAGTAAATAATTTCCATTCCATTTTACGTTTAAAAAGCTTTTGAAAGCTGAGTTTTGTTTGAAGCTGAAGTAGTTTAAAGATAATTCCTATAATTCGGGATATTATAAATGAAAAATAAATTTTTAATGTATTAGAATAGCGATAACAAATTATTTTAATAATATATTATGGTAAATTACACTCGGAGATAAGTTTGAAATTTCAAATGACAATCATTCAGTTTTTAAATATTTTTATATGACTGAAGTTAATTGAATAAATGATATTGAAATCAAAACGCGTTATGAACAGCTTTTAATGCCTTTGTAAATTATCTTCAAATTTGTATTAAAATATTTTATTATTTATTAAAGAATTTCATAAGAAAAATTAATAATATTTCTTATTGAAATGTTTAAAATTGGCTTTCAATAATGAGCCAAATTTTCCAGCTTGAAATCTGTAATAAAAAACTTCTTTACAGGAATTACTTTATATGGAAACAGGCTTTCAGTATGAATATTTCTTTACGTATTTTTTTATCTTTTAAATCATAACTTCTAAAAATATCAAATTCTATTTCTGGTTTTAATTGCATATTTAAAGGATTCATTACAATTATATTTTAAATTCCATACAGTAGTTTTAAAATTGTTTTTTATAAAAATTAGATGCAAAGTTACATCGTTCTTTGATTTAATTTTCAATTCTTGCAGGACTTTTTAAAACTGGTGACTCATCAGAAATACTATGCCTTATAGTTCTCACACAGACTTTACGAAAAATTTTTCTAATACAATGCATAACATTATATGTAGTTAGCATACGGTTACTGAACTTTTTTTTTGCAGAAATCGATACTATCACGAATTTTCTTTTGGAGAAAAATCAAAACATTTGACAAGTACAACCAATTTAATCTGTATAGTTTGGAAAATGTTAACCACCTTTCTCAGCCGCATCTGAAGGTGAATGGAAAAGCACCCAATAACCGTTTTGACTTTGATTGAATCTAGACAGAACCCGTAGGTTAATTCCCTCGTATCTCTTGTATCATGATCAAATGAAATTTCCCTCCATATGGGCTTGATTTTGTGTTCTGATTCAAAGAATCAAATAATTTAAGATGAACCAAAGATGATGATTACTCTCTGGTCATAGGAGAAGACCTTGCCTACCAACTGGAAAAACAAGAAAACTGGCTACCAACGATCTATAAGGATACACTCTAGTCATATTGGGAAGTAACAGGCCTTGCAATTTGAGGTCAAACTACAATGAAAGTAGAAAAATAACAACCAATGTATTTTACATAGATTGAAAAATGTTACTCATCTTCTACAGCCGCATCCAGAATTGAGCTCAAAAGCATGGAACAACACATGGCAAACTGGATACCACCTATCTGGATGGAGATCGAATGTCAATTGCCTTGCCTATTATAAACTGTGGTAGAGTGAGATGTAGCTCAAAAACGCGGAACAATGCATGGAAAACTGGCTAGCAACGATCTGGACGTATGATTACACTCTAGTCACAATGGGAAGTAATAAGCCTTGCAATCTGAGGTCAAACTGCAATGTTAGGATAAAGTAGCAACCAATTTGTTCTACATAGATTGAAAATGTTACACATCTGTTATACCCGTATCCAGAGTTGAGTTCAAAAGCACTTAACAAAGCGTGGAAAACTGGCTACCACCAATCTAGACGGTGCTCGAATGCCAATTCACTTGCATCTTGTGAATCGTGGCAGAGTGAGATGTAGCTCAGCCAAAATTGGTTTTGAATTAAGCAACAAATGATGATTAGTAACTAGTCTTTACTCGCAGCATGAGATAACCAGATTTAACTGCAATTCTCGGAACATATAACAGCTTATCCTTCAAATCTGAATGGGACTTATGAGGCATTACCAAAGATGAATAATAAAAAAAAGAAAGTGCAAAAGTAAAAAAAAAAAAATAATAAAATATTTTATAGGATTTCGTATAACTAGTTTACTGAGCGGGGGAATTGCAAAGAAAATATTAATTAATTTTGAAAAGAAATTATTTCTCAAAATATTTTGTTGCTATCTTAAAAATTGTTAAATGAAAGAAAACTTTGCCTAATTTGCCATGCCGATATTATCAAAGAAGCAAAACAGAGTATTAAATCCGTATTACATCAAAATTAGTTTAAATATGGATTCACATTGATAAGTTAAATCGAGAAGATAAACCTAATATTAAAATTGATATTTCGTAAGACACACAAATTTTAATTTTTCTACAAATTGCGTTCATCGAATTATTTTATAAAATGTATTTAATTCTTATAAAATTCAGACATTGCTAAATTCTATTTAATCTTCCTCAGTGAAACTTGTGTTCATAAATATTTCGAGAATGAGAAATTGCTTGATTTCGATTAATTAGATAATTATACAACTTGCTTTAAAGGAGTATGTTTAACCATTTTAAAGCATAACTATTTTAAACTACATGTTGCTACTAGTTTCACTAATTTGATACCATTTTCTAACAAATGCTTATCAAACTTCTGTTAACAATTATAGAATAATTAATGAAGGAATTCTTTACATGCAAGTAATTTAAATAAAACACCCACGTTCAATGTTACTGCATTTAATATTAGTCTAATATGGTTTTAAGTCCTTATACCACATTCTTATGATGTAAATTGTGGTAATTTATCACACTTTTAGCATCAAAAGTTATTTCGATAATAGAGTACTATTTTGAAAATTAATTTAATAACATGTTTCATTTTCATGAGTTAGGAAGTAAGGAAGATACAAATCTTCCAGATGCCATCCATGGGAAGTAGGCAATTCGTTCAAAATGTTGCCATTCTTCGTGGATTGGAAAACCTCCATGGTTTATTTTGAATAATGCTCACTTTTGTACCTATCTTCAGTTCTAGTTGCAAATGTCTTAGGTTAAAGAGATTAGCATTAGTTATTACTTTTAAAATGCTGATTTCTGACTTATTGGATTGCTTCTTGTTTCTGGATTTAAAATTATTAAGAAACATTTTAGTATTGGTAACACTATATTAATGTTTTATTTAAAATATCTTCAAACTTTGTCTTGAATAATGTCCAGAAACTTCACATAAAAATGACATAATGCAAACCAGAAATATTTTTAAATAACGATCACCTATTTAGATGTGAGTTCCAAACACTGGTTTTCATGGTTCCTTGAATTAATAAGAAACTAAGTAAAACTATTCGATAAAAAAAAGATTTAATAATTACCGGTTAAATCCAATTTCAGTTATTTCAAGTCTTAATTTATAAGCTCAATTTTAGTTAAGTTATTTCAGTATTCCTCGATTTCCTATGCTGTTCTAAATTTTCTTAAAGGTTTTTCTGCCGATTCATAATTGGTATAGAACAACTTTACCAAAAATGACTTTTTGACCAATTTCAACAACGCAGAAATTAAATTAAATTCAATAATTCAATAAATTGCAAGTGCTATTGCCAAAGACAAAGTTGTTCGTAAATTTGATGTTGGCCCTGGTCTATTCTAAACGAACATTTTTTTTTCAGAATACTAGACTGAACTAGGTCAATTATCATAAAAAGAGAGAGAGAGAATGGTAACAATTTTGTTTTTTATGTCGGAAAAATTCCTATTCTTTGATAAGTCTAAATGTGCAATATTGACTTCTGTTCATTTATAATTCCTATTCAAATCTATGGGAGACCCTGTACTGTGATATTTCATTTAAATATGATCAGAAATATATATTTAGTTATTGCCAACAAGCAATTCCATACAATTCATATTGTGGATATTTAAATGTCCAATAATAGAATTCTGAAAATAGACAAACAAGAAAGATATTTAAATGTTAATTTAATTTATAAAATAACTGTTTTAATATAAAACGCTTTAATAATTTGTGAAATAATGTATAGTAATGTTTTTGAGATTACGCCATAATCCTACTGCTGTCTATATTTTAACTGTGAATATTTTTAAACCTAGAAGTATATTTCCAATTATTTCCATAAAAAATGTTATGTTGTAGTTGTTACGAAATTTCATGTAAATACGTAAATAATAGTTAATTCGTTGTTTTTTATAATTATTTATTATTTAAAATATTTATCTATCTTACTTTTAAGTGCAGTATTTTTTTAGTATTTTTGTTCTGTAAAAATATGCCATATATATCTTTTACAGAACAAAAAACTTAAAATATTGCTTAAGTGTCAATTTTAAGAGACAAATTTAGCAAAGTATTTATCAGTCTTAATTGACTATTAAGTATTTATCAGTCAATTTTCTTGAAGATGCTGGAGATTGCTAAAGGAAAGTTCAAAGGTTGGATAACTGTTGGACTTTCAATATGCAATATGTAGCAATATTTTAAGTTTTCTGTTCTGTAAAATAAGCATATGGCATACTTTTACAGAAAAAAAAATATTGTACAAATAAGTAAGGTAAGTAATTATTTTAAACAATAAATAATTATGAAAGCAACGAATTAATTATTATTTAACATGTAGCATTAGTTTCGTAAATGTAAAATTTAGGAAATTTAGAGACCTCGATTGGTCTTGTTAAGAGACATCATCAATATGCTTAGCCAATAGTTCCTGTAGTTAAGTTCTCGCTCTAATGTGTGGAATTTGGCGTATATATATTTATAGTTTACTATTAAATAATCACTGTTTTTTTTTTCTTGCTAGCACTTTTCATTTAATAATTAAGGTTTTAATACAATTATTCACTTGTAAACACTGTTATACTTTGAAAAAATCTATAAATTAAGAAAACGAGCAGGTGCAAATTCCATTACAAAATGTGGAAATATCATTCTTGCCAAAACAAGCTCCTCATCTCATTCATTCTTAACAATGTAGGGTCTATTCCAAATGGTCAAGATCCTGTTTCTGTATGATTATAATTATGTTCCTATTTAATTTATTATACATGTGATTATTTTGTAATTTTTGTTATTATAGTTATTAAATTGATCATTTTAAAAATAAAAGTTTTCTCACATATTTCATTAGTTTCTGTATATTTATTTTTGAGATAAATATGTACTCGCCAATCACAATAATTGCGCTGACAAAAATTGAATATGCATTTACAAAAATAATCAAAACAATTTATTAATGGGAATCCCATAAAAGATAAATATTTACGTTATAATTTTTAAAATGTATGACCGTTTACTTTCAGGGTTTACCAGAATATCCACGTCTGATCAGCACCATCTCACACAAAAAGAGCTTTATTTGTATTATAGATGGAAAGGCAGTCTCTTCTCCGAAAGGCAATGGAAATTCAATAACCTTAGAGTAAGTAAATCATTCAAAATAAGTAAATATGAGCGAAAAATACATTTCTCTCGAGGCTTTTCAGGAGGAACTGTCTTAGAAACAGAATTCCACGCCGATCTTTTCATCCTTTTTCGTCCTTTGCTTTAGCCCCCAGGCTAATGCTAGTGAAGACATACATGACCACACACGGAGGACCTCACATGATGAAAAGAAAGATATAGCTTATATTAGACTTCTGCAGCCACCGCGGATCTATGTACTTTATCAGAAGATTGTTTACTATTGAACGAGTATTTATCGCTTGGGGGAGTGGAAATCTATCTGGAGAGCCTGCTACTGTAACGTCCGTCATCATCAGTCCTCTATCCTGCTACTGGAAACTGGCACCATCTATTCGGTATTGATCCTGTTTAGAGAGATTTTTATTGGGAAAAAGAACGTGGAGCGGCCATCAGTGGGCAATTAGGGACATGTGTTGCGTGTATTTCTTGAGAAGTTTTGGTGCAGTTATCGTATACGATACTTGTTTCACATCTGTTTGAATATATTGAAACCTTATGAATTGAATGGTTTGATACTTAATTTAATAAACACTATTCGAAAAAAATACTTATCGATTTAATAATATGAAGATGTATGTATATAAAATTTAAAAATATTTTATGAGCAAATATTTGTTTGCTTAATGAATTTCCATTTTTATTTTTTACAATGTGGGCCATAGTGTTTCTCTTAAATTGAGTTGTTATAAATAAATTTAAAAATTTATTAAATTTAAAGGAACTTTTAATGGTTCCGTAGTATAGTATATAGTTAGCAATTAATTAAGCTTTATATATACTGGTAGAATCTAATGCAATTAATTTGTAAATAAGAAGATGAGTGATAAGTGTCATAGAATGTCTCGTATAAAATATAAAATATGTTTTTTTGAATTTGGCGTTTTCTATATGTTTCTCTTATATTCTTTCGCCTTTAATAAGTTTTACAAGTTTCCTTCTATACTACACACATACGTTGATAACTGGCAGATATAAATATAAAGAATGCCTTACGTGTATGATTAACATTCCTTTCAAAGAAAATAATTTTCATGTACCTTTTTATTCTTGAACATCGGTGGGCCTCTTGTTCTACTGAGGTATGCAACAAATAGCTCTTACAGGACGACATTGCCATACACATATTTTTATGAGCATTGGTGAGCCACTTGCTCCACTGAAGTATGCCACGAACAGCATTTCCTCGAGTGATGAGGGGAGGGCATTGACGACTTCCGGGAGTACTCCCCACACAATTTTTTTTTCCAATATGTTGTTGTTGTTCTAATGCAGTTGGCAATACAGAGACAATTATTCTTTAGAGCTGCACCTCTGTTACTCCTTTAGCACTACTTAGGGGGTACATGTAGCTTGAAGATAGGCTACGGACGCGAGTAACACCCCACCCCACAACGTAACCCACAACGCTCTTCGATGCTATTAAATCCAGACCTGCGGTTTAAAGTGGATTCCGAAATACTAAATAATTTTTCCAATATATTAGCAGGTTTTATACATCAAATGCAAAATAGGACTTTTGCTTTAAAATAAATAAAAATTTTTGTTTTATTTAAGTTTTTATTTAAATACAAATATAAATTAAAATTTAAGTATTATTACAACAAGAACTTTAATACTTTATATAATTCAGAATATATTATTATTTTTGCTAAGCGGATTTTTTAAAAATATTTTAATAGAATTTCTTTTAAAGGAAAACATTTTTAAATTTACAAGATATTTCTAACTCACAAATATTTCATTTACAAGTTACAACATATGCAATGAAAGCCGAGATTGGATATCTGCAATGCGTTCGAATTACATTTACTACAACACAGCTGGATCCTAACAATAGCAATGTATAAAAAAACTTCTATTCAGTAGCTGGTTTTCAATATCAGTGTTGACCTTTGTTTGAATTCCTTTGGTTGCTAGGTGAATATGTAGTATTTTAAGATCCGCAATCTTTTCTTAGTGAATAGTTTTCTCCAAGATATCGATTATATTAATCATTGTCTTAGGTTTAATTTATTATTTAGTGTTTTAATTTTGACAGGATATGTTTTTTATTCGAATTTCCTCTTTTGTACTTCAACATACGAAACTATTTCGAAGTATTCTAGACAGAGAAATATGTTCTTTTTTTTATATATTTGCTAATAAATTAAAAAGAAATAATATTTGACTTTTATTTTTAAAACATATTTTTTTCTCTTATATTTCAAGAACATACCATTACTGAATATATACTTAGTAATAATTTAATTTCTATAAGAATGACGAACGTATCTCCTTTATTAATACTTGTTTTGAGATTTAAGACTTTCACTTATAATATGAAACCTTCAAAATTCACAGGAAATAAGCAGTGTTGTGGATATTTATATTACATGTAATTAGTGTTTTGTACTAAAAAGAACAACTTGTCACTGAAATTTTATATTAGATAATCAGAGCCATGGATAAAGAGATCTCATGAACTTAGCGATTATCTGTTCGACCTTCACAGGTCGAAACAATTACAGCTGGAATATGGACTACGCCATGAGTTGTTACATCGTGATTGGGTATAGGTCATGATGAGGGTGATGAGAGTGAGTAGTGAAGGAAGCTGATCTCCAATGAGAAGTGAAGGAAGCTGATCTCCCCCTCCCCTCTTGACGGACTTTCTTAAAGGGGCTTGTTGGGGGAAGAAAAAAGACGGTTCTGTGACGCGTCAACAAGAAGTGTTGTCTTTTTCTCTGAACTGGCCGCAGTTTCCGTTTGTTTTCAAAATCAGCCCTTTTGCAGTTTAGTGTATCACAGCGTGTGATAATTAAGGTCTGCAGCAGATCGCGTGGATTAGATTTGTGGTAGATTCTAGAAGTCTGTAAAACTTCGACCTTGCAGTGAACTGTACTTGTGAATCAAGCTATATTTAATTTTCTTTTCTTTTTTTTTGTAATTAAAGTTCTGTGCAACACAAATTAAAGTGATTCCATAAACCTGAAAGTCGCTCTTCTTGAAGTCATTATAAGCCTAGTATAGGCCGAGATGTTACAATATCCAACTTATCCGATATTGTGATATAAAGCTCATAAGTTTAAATGAAATTATTTTTTCTTTTGAAATTATATTTGAAAAGTAGTAAATAAAATAAAAGCTGTATTTAACCCCACATGACTTTATTTTCAGAAAAAGATATACTAAAAACATACTAGTCATAATTCGTAATCATCTGTTAAGAATACATTTTTGATGCACTATATTTTTAAGTTTCAAGTTTCAATAATTTCAATAGTCGAATTTAACAGTTTGATTGCCTATCGTAAAAAGTTATATTTTAATCAAAGAATGACCATATTTCTTTCATGCATAAACATTTATTTAAAGGTTTTAAAAATTTTCTATTATTTATATTTTTCTGAAATTGTTCATTCCCATAAAAAAGGGGGCACTAATTTTGCAGGTTGGAGATTTGTTTCCTAAGACGAAAAAGTAAGAAAATGAAATAGACGGAAAGTTCAAAATGAAAAAAAAAAAAAGTGTGGAATAACCTGCTGTCTAAAATAAGATACTTAGAGTTTTGATTGCAAGAGTCGTTGCGTGAGAATGACTTGAGAATGCGAGTTAAATTTACGATCAAACAATAAACATTTTCGTTCGCAGTAAATGCGTTTTACAAACTCGTAAAACTCACTTCCTGGAACTTTTCTTATTAAATGACTTAAAAATAAGATATACAGAAGGAAAAAAAGAAGGAAATATTTCTTCTTTGAAAACAAAATATACAGAAGTAAATTTTTAACGTCGAATTTTAGAGGATTGAGATAAAAATATAAATAAGAGACAAATAAAAAAATACAAATTTTACTTTAAAAAAAATATTTTAAAACTTTATATTCAGGAATTGAATTGGAATTGGTGACCTGAATTAAATTAAAAATAGAAAGATACTATAAATAATCTATGATATTTATTATATCGTTGTAAAACTATTTATGCTATAGTTATATGCTACTTAAATAGGGACAAGTAAATTTGAGTTTAAATATTTTTTTCTGAAATCAATAGAAAAGTTACTGCTGTTATTCACGGCAGATTGTCTGGTTTTTCTTTTGTTGTTGTTGTGTCTAATCCTCAATGTCTTGCAGTTCAAGACGGTTATCCCATGAGTATATGAGTAGTCCACTCAAGGATGGTTGTAAAAGAGGCAGCTTCTGTTGTTTGGGAGGACCCGTAGGCAGAAGTCTGACTGGGCTGAAAAAGGAGTGCAGTCTGGGAGGTCTTTTAGAGAAAAATACCACATATTTGAGTGTTGTAGGAGAGAAAATCCAGAAAACTCCCTTTAGGTAGTCCGACTGACAAGGCAATATGCTGAAAATCCCAAACGCCAACGAGTCTCTTCGTATTTTGAAACAGTGTCTTCAACAAAGCCGCCAGCTGATTGAAACTCTACTATAATGCTCACCCGCGGCACACTTTGCCACTGAGCCAGGAGTCGGGTGGTTTTACTTTTAAATAATTAAGTTTTAGGTTTTTAAGATTTATTTATACAATGTTGTTGTAAAATTCCCGTAACACAAATTTCTACAGGTACCTAATATGTTTATATGTGCAAGCGTTTTTTTCCGCATACGTACGGTTTTTTTCTTTACGTATTTTTTCTGCATACGTCCGTTTATGTCTGTTACAATTTTTTAAAAAAAATTATAATAATTTTGCTAATAGGTAGCACTGCATGAATAACTCAGCGATTTCCTTATTTTTTTTTCCTGAAAGGAAATAAGTTAGATAAATATATTCAATCGTTTATTGAAATTAATATTACTTAGTTCAGAAAGTTTTGCAGCCTTTGTTTACAAGCATAACACAATTTTATGAGCTTATAGTCCAGAAAAAAAACCATTTGAGAAAATATTATATATTTGCTGATAGGTACATCATTGGTTGTTAAGTTTAACATTACTTAATTCAGAAAGCTCTACAGCATATGCCTGCAAGCATAACAAAGTTTTATGAGCATATAATTAAAAAAAACACCGTTTGTGAAAAAGAAAATATTATTGCTGATAAGCATCTCATTGTTTGTTTAGGTTAATAATATTACTATATTTAGGAGGTTCTAGAGCCTGATCTATGTCATGAAACAAACAAAAAATAAATAAATTCAAGTGATGCATTATGAATTAACTGAAGAAAAAAACACAAAAACATTGGTTTACAGCCCTGGTTTTAGGTTAATAATACTCTGCATCGTATGAACGAAAATTATCAAAAATACCATTGCCTATTCACGGTTAACCTCCCTTAATTTTACCGCATTCCATTCTTAAAACTACGTTTTCTGCTGTAAAGGGTAAAATGTCTGGTGCAAATGTTCAGAAATGAAGCTTAATATGAAGAAACTCATATACGTTCATACTTGTTACTTGAACAGTACTACAAATTATTTAGCGCATTCTTTTCTTTACAAATAAAAAGTCAAATATTTACACCCTTTGTAAATATGATACAACTATTTTTGAATAGCAAATAAAATTCATTTTTTAGTCCTGTCAAGTGAATTTTGTGATACATATTTTTTGTAAGTTTTTATTTCAAATATTAACTTTTCAGCTTCGAATTAAGCCTAGTTTCATATTCATGTAATGATTTTTAAGAGGTAATATTATAATTATTAGGTTTGTTTTTTGTGGTTTCACATAAATGGAAAGTGATAAAGTGTTAATAGTTTTCAAGAATGATATTTAAGAAAAGAAAAAGAAAATTGAAACACCTCTCAATAAATTGCATGATTACAATTTGTCTGCTCACGAATTGACTGTCAGGCCTTTTCCGTTAATAAAAGAAGCATGGGAATTCTTGATGGAGAGAAATGTTATATTGTTTTTTCGTGTCTCAGTTCAAATGAACAATGATAGTCATTTGTAGTAATTATGATTAAAATGTTAAGGCAAAAATGATTTTAAAAAAAGTAAAAATAATCAAAAAAGTGTCTTAACACGCGAAAAACTAATCTTCTTACCAAACGAATGTTTAATTTCCCCTCATAAAATATTATTGCTGGAAACATTGAAATATCCTAATCTAATTAAAATAATTGTAATAACCCATCAAAATAATCAAAAAAAATCTGCAGTTAAATTTAATTATATATTTTGAAAAAAAAAAAAAAAACATTCGCTTTTATCTTGAGTTTATTTATAAACGTTTTCTTTACGAACTGTACCTTCGTTAGATAAAATGGAATTAAAAATAATAATAAATTAAAATCTAGGTACTACCATTTTGCTTACATGACTTAGTTTAGATTATGAATTACAAGTCTGTGAAGTTTCTTTCATACTTTTTTAATTTGGAAAGCAAACAATTTTCAAGTTCTTAATATTACTAAAGTTTTGAGATAATTAATGTGAGTTCATGTTCATGTTCAACATCTGAAATTGCGTGAATAAGTAGGTATATTATTTAGTTAATTGCACTTTAATTAAATATGATGTTTTGTAAAAAATGAAACAAAGCAGCATTTAAATTAATAGATAAATGAATCATATCATTTATTTATTATTCGATGTACATGATACTTTTACTTATTTAGAAATAAATATTCAAAATACATTCTGCTCTTGAATTTTTATTTTTATTTTATGTTCAATACTTAACCGACTTTGTCTGCCAGTTTCTCCCACCAGTAACCAGTACGTTCACACCAGCATTTCGTTTGAGCAGGTCCTTCGGTGTTGTATCTCTTTTTGTCTTTTTTCAACACATAACATTGACAACCTATATCTGAATAACCTGTACTTGTACAGCATCCATTTCTGTTGTTTGTGCATTCCCCTGCGAGATCAATGCAGCTCCTAAAGAAAAATTAACATAACTTATGAATTTTAACTATTTATATTATCGATGCCTTTCTCCAATATCAGCCATTTAAATTGTCACTACATATTTATAAATAATATATGTATATTAGATCTGTAACAAATACAGTATTATCTAGGGGACTTAACAGTAGTGGGGAATGCTATATCACATTCAAAAAGTGGAGGTAAATGTCATCCTAAGATAACTGTTTCACGATTACTTTACAAGTAAGTAAAACGAAGACATTTAGCCTAATGATAGTGAACATTCTAAGAAGAAATTTTATCATTTTGCCCTTTCAGTTTGACCATATACTTGGTACTTTTGAACTATTAGTAATTAATAATTCAGTACTTGTTGAAGAAACAAGGGCATTCAAATATTAAATTAATATTAATAAGAAAATGTTCGAATGTTTCTTGGAAAGAAAATTAATACAGAATTGATTCTTTTAAATTAAATTTTTATATCAACATAATGAATGTCTACGAACTTCCTCAAAATTCATGGTTATTATTGAATCAAATCGAATTCATAATTCTTGATAAAATACAGCATTATCAAGTTCTTCATTAGAGGCCTTCACTAAAATTAATATTGCAATCAGTTGAAAATTTCTAGTGTAGGAAAAATTGTCTTGTCTAATGATGCAAAGCTTCTAAGCAAATTAAAACTAATGGCAATAATTTATTATTTGACACTATGCATTGTATTGGTAAAAAACGATAGTAGTCAGGAACGAGTGAACTTGCCTAGCCTAATAATATTGTCCATCAAAAAATTCCTTAGAAGCATCAAGAAAATACAGTAGTAACAAAATTTATAATAATAATAAAATAACTCTATGTATTATCATAAAACATTTCTATCAAGTAGTTTTATTTTACTGTTAAGGCAGATTTCACAGAATGTAAAATCATTAATAATAAATTTGGTGGAATCGTCAAATTAGACAACCTGATCAAAACCTCAAAAAACTTGCATGCATTTTAATTTTGATTTAAAATTTTAAAGTGTTCACCATTTTTCAGGACTTTTATGGATTATAATATTTTTTTAACATTAAGTTTTTCTCATTATTCCACTTCAACAGAAAATTTAGCATTCCATTTGAATAATAATCTCTCATATTTTTTTTCTCATATAAATCTAGAATGATTACTTATCGATATTATATCGATCTTTTTGCTAACATTTGTTATAATTTATTATAACAGATATATATATATTTGATATTATATATATATATATTCAAATATATATATTTTCTATTGAATACAGTATAATATTATGTATAGAAAAAGTCAGAAATATTTGAAATGATTTTTTCCTCAATTATACAGAAAATTCAAATAGAGAATATTAGAACAGAATAAATTAGACAGAAGAGAAACAAAGAAATTAGACAGAAAGTAAAATCAATGCTTTTTTAGAGTTTTATAGTAAAAAAAAAAAAAAAAAAAAAAAATCCTGCTTAGTAATACGAATATTCAGATTTTATAATAAATTTAATATTTTTCTTTTTTAATTATTTTAAATCCTAATTTCAATCTTAAATAAGAGACTTCCTCATTAAAATAAAAATTTAAATCCTCTGCTTTTATAATATTGAACTCACCTTTCATTCTCATTTTGTTGCTCCTCTAAGGAAACTGAAAAACAAAGTCATGAAATTAGAACTCATGAATTTTTTAAATATATTCAATAAATTTTAATGAATAATTTAAAATATTGGCTAATATAATTTATTTTTTTTTCACCTTTATGTTATACAATCTTCTCACAAGTTAGAAAATATTGAAATATTAATCTTATTCAATTGACAAGAATTTTCCTTCATATATTATAATTTATAATAAACATAATTATTCAAGCATATTAAATTTTTAATTAGTTTACAGATAACAGAATTTCATATTAGTTTACAGATAAACATAATTTATTTATATCGCTGAAAATAGTAAAATTACTGATTAAAAATACACTTTTAATAAAAGTTAAGGTTGTTAATATAAACAAATTACTTAATTTTAAAGAAATATTTAATCTCAATTTAAAAAAATAATGAGTTAAACATTTTTTTTTATTCTATATTTTTTTTACATTGATAAGAATAGAAAACTAGACAATTTTAAATTAATTTTGCCGATTAATTTTTTATTTGATTTTATATTCTGATAATAATTTAGATTAATAATGTAACTTTACTCCATTTAAAATATTCAAAATTAAATAAATAAATTTTAATTCCATGTAATGCAATTTTAAATTTAAAAAAAGTGGAGGTTTTAATATTACGAAAACGTTAAAAATATTTTTTTGTGTGTTCGTCAACAACCAATTTACAGAATAGTGTGTCAGAATAGTAAATTCGCATTGCATTAAACACAAAAAAAGAATTAATATTTTTCTATTATGAACTACATTAATGTTTGGGATTTATTGAAATTTTATTTGAAAAATACTGACCTTCTTCTACTTTTGAAACAGATAAAGCTAAAGCAACACCAACAACACATATCATAAAGATAATAAATGTCTTCATTTTGCCTATAAAACAGTGAAAAATACAAAATTATTAAATTAAATATAACAAAATAAAAGTGAAATATTTTTTAAGGAACCAAAGCATAGAGAAAAATTATGGAAAATAATTTAAACTTACCATCAGTAAAATGAAAGTGTAAACTTTCTACAATAATAATATGGAGATAATATAGATTATATAATTTTTTTTAATATCCAAGAATGAAGTAAAAAAATAGAAAACGGTGAAAACCCCAAATAAATTAATAAATAAAAGAAATCGAACAAATTCATTAATCATTTTATTGTCTCTTTTCACAATATTACATATATATATATTTAAGATGACATTATAATAATGAAATAAATTAAAACTTACGTAATAAAAGGTTTGTTCATATATTATAATTTAACAATTTGAGATTTTTTTGTTTTGCTTTAACTAATTGTTTATTAGTGGAATTATTATTTTACAAAGAATATTCATTAAAATTAATATTTTATTTATTTAATTCTAAAATTTAATTTTTAATGTTTAAATCTTTACCGAATTAAATATTCTTCAAAATAAAATTACATATTATAATTTATATGTTATTTTTTTCGATAATCTTTAATAATAATATATATATTAAATTTTAAGAAATTTAAATGTAAAAGGATATTGACAAATTATCAAATTTATAGTAAAATAAATCAACAATAATAACAACAAAGATCTTTCAATAATATTTTCATTTTTTTTTTTTTTTTTTTTTTTTTACTTTAGTTTGTTTTAAATTCAACACGTTGATTTGGTAACTAATCAGTTTATAAATTTACTGATTTGTAGTACTTTAATATTTTTTTCTCATTTGTATAAATATAAATGATTATATTATCTTTTACATATTATTTATATATTATATTTTGTTTAAAAGTCATAGAAAAACAAATGAGAATTTAGTATATTTGAAACTAATATTTTTTTAAACATTAGCAATAAATTAGATTTGCATATGAAAAATTAATAATTTCTTAGAAATAAATGTTATATAAATAACATAGCAATTAAACAAAAAAATGTAATAATAATATTGCCAATAGATAATAAAAATATAAAAATACCAAAAATTATAATAAAAACTACTCATAAATTATATCATTACCTTTACAGACAAATACTTATAATACGTGAATCGATTTTTCAACATTTTTATATAAGAGATCAAATATACTCTGGAAATATAACTAATTGAAATGTCAAAAAGTAACTTTTGATATTTAAAGAATAGAAACATAGTTTAAAAAAATGACATTTGAAAGAATAAAGAAACATCTGCCGTTTTTTTCGATAAAGTCAAAATTAAATGTCAGTATTTTACTAAATGGCTTAATTTTCCTGTTTTTCATTGATAGAAAATGTGTTAATTTGTTTAAGTAAATGTTGAAATATATGATAATTTATTACATTCTCTGAAAATCACATTTTAGTTTTCTAGTTTTAAAAGCAATGAAGAAAAATATTTATTTCTGTAATTGTTATTTTTTTATTATTTTATTTCAGAAAAATGTTGGCCAAACCGTTCAATATGTATATTCCAATACATGCAAATACGTTAAAACAACTACCGCAAGAAAATATTATTTAAGAAATATGTGATAGCTCATTTAATTTACTTTATTATGCATTTTATTATACATGCAGTGATATATGTAACATAATCATAGAAGATCTAGTTCTACATAAAAGTGTAATAATGTGTCAAATAATTAGAGATACACTGTAAAATACAAGCCCAAGCAAAGAACTATTAACTAAATTAGCGAAAACTATTAATTAGCGAACTAACTATTATTGAAAATCGTAACTTTCCTAAAAGTTACGATTTTCATCAGTTTGAATCTTTATTGTCCATCATATATACACTGAAGTGACAAAAGTAATTTGATAGCAATATGCAAATTTTCAGATGGCAGTAGCATCGCGTAGAACAGGTATAAATGCACAGTGCTTTCGCAGAGCTTTCATTTCTGTTCAAGTTATTCATGTGAAGAGGTTTTGACGTGATGATGAATGCACGACGGGAATTAACAGACTTTGAACGCGGAATGTTAGTTGGAGCTAGACGCATGGGTCATGCCATTTCGGAAATCGTTAGGGAATTCAACATTCCCAGATCCACTGTGTCAAGAGTGTGCCGAGAGTATGAAATTTCAGGCATAACATCCCACCATGGACAGCGCAGTGGTCGACCGCCTGCACTTAACGACCGAGACCGGCGATGTCTGCAAAGAGTCGTAAATTCTAACAGACAAGCAACACCAACCGCAGAAATCAATGTGGGACGTACAAGCGACTTGTCTGTTAGAAATGTGCGGAGAAATTTGGCTTTCTTGGGCTATTCCAGCCGAAGACCGACTCGAGTGACTTTACTGACAGAACGACATCGCTTGCAGTGACTCTCGTGGGCACGTGAGCATATCGGTTGGTCCCTAGATGAATGGCAAACCGTGGCCTGGTCCGATGAGTCACGATTTCAGTTGGTAAGAGCTGATGGTAGGGTTCGAGTGTGGCGCAGACCCCACGAAGCCATGGACCCAAACTGTCAGCAAGGCACTGTTCAAGCTGGTGGTGGCTCCGTAATGGTGTGGGCTGTTTTTTCATGGCATGGACTTGGTCCTCTGGTGCGACTGGACCGAACATTGACTGGAAATGCTTATGTTCAGCTACTTGGAGATCACTTGCAGCCATTCATGGACTTCATGTACCCAAACAACGATGGGATTTTTGTGGATGACAATGCGCCATGTCACCGGGCCACAACTGTTCGCGATTGCTTTGAAGAACATTCTGGACAATTCCAACGAATGATCTGGCCACCTAGATCGCCCGACATGAATCCCATCGAGCATTTATGGACATCATCGAGAGGTCTGTTCGTGCCCAAAATCCTGCACCATCAACGCTTTCACAATTATGGACGTCTATCGAGACAGCATGGCTCAATATTCCTGCAGAAGACTTCCAACGACTTGTTGAGTCCATGCCACGTCGAGTTGCTGCACTTCGCCGGGCGAAAGAAGGGCCGACACGATATTAAGAGGTATCCCATGACTTTTGTCACTTCAGTGTATATATATATATATATAAGACAAGTAGATTTTGCTGTAATATATTGGATGTTTAGGCAATACTGTATAAGCTGTACAGAGCAAGAATCTTCACTCGGAATACTTAAAAGGAACCTTAGATCCCATTCGGTATACAAAGAATAAGTTTTATTAGATCAGTTGAAGTTATAAAACAGAGTAGATACAAAATATTTATTAAAATAAGAAAATAAATTATAGTTAAAAAAATTGTATCCTCATTCTTGCTAAAAGAGAACAATTTAAACAGAGATACATAGAATGTGTGGGTCCCATACAAATGAAAATCTATCATTAGTTGAACAACTGTCCTTGTTTGAAACTATTGGAAAACACGACCAACAGATCTGACAACTTTGAATTTTTTCTGTAAGGATATGTGAAGTAACTGGTATATCGAGCCCCATTTATTGCAGAATAAAATTTAGCTGTTTGTCTGCATGCTGTTTTCACTTTTGTTAACGCAAGGCTGTTAGATAGTACACAGTTAGCCGCTGTATGAAGTGTTCATGCATGACTTGATATAAACGTAGGTAATTTTGATACTCTTTCTACGTAAATAACGTATCATGTGCTATTATCACTGGTTTTGTTTCTATCCAAACTCATTTTCCTTACACTGGATGCAACATCATACTTTTTCTGCCTTTTCTTCGAAAACTATGCATCGTAGAAGTATGGTTACTAAGGTTACTGTTATGTCCATCAAGATAATTCTACACAGTTTATACGATATTGTTCAAACATTCTGTATACAACATTTACATTTTGCTTGCAAAACGTGAATAAGAAAATTGTACATATTCTTTACAGGTAATTGAATCAGTTTAATCAATTATTTTAATCGAAACCATAAATGGTCTTATCATAATTTTATGGAGATCATCAATATACACCACAGGTTTATTTATTTATTCGTATTTTTTTTTATTACTGCAAAAATAGTAAAAAATAAATTATATTAATGAAAAAGGATTAAATCTCTTGAATGATATATTTAAAACAAGTAATATAAAAAAAAATTTTAATGTCAATTCCTGCTTCTTTTTCTATTTCACTATATAGACCTTTATAAATACTTTTCATTCATTTTTTTAAGTTTATCTGGCGCGATCTATTGGCAGATATATGCAACTTAAATCGAAAAAAACTAAAATTAATTAATTAAATTTAATTACTGAATTAATATTTGAAAATTTTATTAATTGAATATTATTGAAATCACGTGTCAATCACTACAAGTTCAAAAAAATGCATTTGAACTTGAGTGGATGAATAAAAAGTATTTTATTAACGATTGAAAATTTGAACAAGATATATATATATATAGGGAGAGTGTGAGCTAATAGAAGGAATTGAAAAGGTGCATTTCAAATAAAGCTTCCAGTCGGTTCTAAACACACGGAAAATTGCATACAGATATTTTTATTACGTATTCGCATATACCTTGATCTATTTTTATTTGTTGAGTGCACTTTTAAGCACTTATAAGCACTTTTAAAAGACAGGACAAACATTTTTAAGCATAATTCCAATCAGACACTAAGATGCTTAGATGATATTTTCTAAATGCTTAGATACTATTTCCTACTCTGTAATAAGAATACATATATAATCTACATATATTTGAAAACTTAATTTTTTTAAAAATATAAATTGAAAACAAACCATTTAAATTTACATACTCCTTAAGAGTTTTTGGAAACAAAATATAACAGTATATCAAAGTATATCATAAACAGAAATTTAACATGTCTTCTTGATGCCATTATAAATGAATACAATATATTTAAATTGCATTTTCTCTTATGAAAAATATTATGATTTTAAAATTTGAAAACTGAAATTGAAAAACTGAAATTTGAAAATTTAAAAGATAAATTGTAAAAGGAATTATTTTTATTCACCTTAGTATTTTTATAACTTAAAAAATTTAAATAATCTCTATTCAACATTCACTTTAGGATGAAATTTTTATTATAATTGCATTTACCTATTTTAAATTGCAAATATATCTTTTTACTATACGTAATATTGTGAACTGAATTAAAAAGAGAAGCAATTTCGGAAATACAAATATTAACTATTTCTATATGAGTGAAGGTGGACGGTTTAAAAATCAAAATTAATTTGTTATTTTTATTTAATTTACGTTTAATTAAATTAAATAATAATTTAATTTTTATTTAATTTAAAAACAAAATTAATTATATTTCTCATTTTCAGAAATATAAAAGAAACTCAACGATATGAGTAAAAAATGCTCATCACACAGAATTATAAGCATTAAATATTGTTTTATCCAAATTTTTAAAAAAGGACCAATAAAACTCAAAAATACAAATATTTTTGTGTAATTTTAATAATAATTTTTTTAAATTTTATTAATACAATATCCTTTTAATTATTATTCTGTAATAATAAATGATTATTTCCAGCAGTTTTTATATTTTTTAAAAAGTTTTTAATTTTCTTCACTGTTTTTAGAATAAATAAATTCTCTTTAACTGTTAATTTATCAATCGGGATTCCAATTTCTCCAATTTTTTTCTCAATCTTCAGTTTTTCAATAGGTTCTATATTCTCTCCATGTTAAATAAAAATTAAATTTATTTTCTATGTCTCTGTGTTGAAAAATAAAATTAAAAAAATTACTAGAATTTGTTCGAAAATTACGTAAATGTTAAATTAAAACTGTACCTTTTATGATCTGAGTATACAAATTTCATCGAATAATTTACATAAAATATATAATTTAAATGTAAACAAATTTTTATTAAAATTTACTTACAATTAAATTTAACTCCGTAATACTGAAAAGGAAGATTAAATTACATTTTAATATTATGAGTTTTGACTGAGGGGATACCTATCTATATTTTCTGAAACCTAATCTTTAACTTCATGGGCTCTGATGAAAACTCCTTTCTTTATGTTGGGAATTAATAATTATATCTTGTCGGAAAATATTTTATACAAGCTGCAATTACTGGTGCACAAGAATGGTAGATATCAGGAATGAAATGTCAAAATCCTCAATGAATGATAATGGTTCAGTTTAATTTCTTAACTCTGGGTGCACTGGCATATATGTCATAAGTTTTAAAGAATGGTAGAACACCATAGTTTCAACTCTCGGAATCTTTTGAACTATTAATTTCAGCAGAATCTTTCATGCTACGTCTCAATTAGTCTCCCTACCAAATGCTCTGCTAGAGCTACTGATGACTATCAGTGAAATCAGCCGAATTGTGGCCACTCGATACTTCCTACAAAAATTATTTTGTAAATTAAAAAAAATTAACTTTTGTTAAACTTTTAATTTTTTTTAATATCCTTATCATTATATATAGCTCAGCAGTCCATAGTGTGCCAAGAGCTTCTGTCTACTAGCAGATATCGAAACATGATTTTTTTTTCTAATCATGCGGTATGTTTGTTAGTCGTATTCCCAGCCCCCTGGTTTGTCGCTTCACAATAATGTAACTTGCTGTTTAAAGTGGATTCCGAAACGCTGCAATTCATGGCGCCACTGGACTCGAGCCCGAAACATGTGGTACCGGGCGTCAGAGAGCTAGTCACTCGGCCATCAGGTTTATTTTTATCTACTTATAAAAAGGAATCAGTAGTTGAATGTTGAATCAGTTGTATGAATGAATCAGTAATTGCTCATGTTAAATATCATCAAGAGGCTTAGTTACTTGCTGGTGTCGTAGATTACTTCTTAAAATAACGATTTAGTATACATACTTGTAACATAATTTTTTTTTATTGAACATTGCCATGGTTGGAGTTCTCCAAATTTTCTCCAAAATGACACTTAAATGTCTAAAAAAATACCCATGAATTCCATTTCTGAAGACTTTATTTCCTCTGGAATAACGTTTATTTGTAAAAGTATTGTTGATCATTATAAAGTAATCAGTAAGTCTAACACATTTATGAACCAAAGTATAAAATTAGCACATTTTAAAAAAAGTATTTAAAAAGATAATGGAAAAAAGAACTGTAAGAAATGTTTGTTAAAATGTCAAAGTAAATTAATATAATTAATTCTTGTTAGTATATTTATTTTTATATATTAAGATTTATTAAGATTAAGATTTTTATACATTAAGATTTTTATTTATTAAAAAATTCCCTCATTTCCTTTTTTTACGAATAAGAACACAAGGAAAATGATTAAGGAACTTTTATATTAATAACTATTTTAATTATTAATTAATATCCAAATTAGTATTACATTAAAATTTATCTTTAATAAATGAAGAACTTCCCAATATATCGACATTTTTTTTTGTTTCATGTTTATTCTCCGTTATTATTTGCATTGCTGTTATTATTATCCTTTATTTCCATTTATTCTTTTACTTCGGTGATATTCATAGATTCATTTCCTTATCATCAGCAATTCCTAATTTTTTGAGTTGAATACTAATCACGGCTTTCAACAATAAAATACGGTCATTAGCAAGAAAATAGATTCTCTGGGACTGAAAAATTTGCTTTCTGATTCATAACAGTGTGCAACGCATACCATATTACTTACCCTTATCAGAAAAGCGATACCGAAGCAATAAGGATAATTTAATTTCTCTGAGTTATTAAATGCATTTGCAAGATGTTTCGTCGAGACTGAATTATTTAATGATACGTGTAAGATGGTAATCTAACTCTTACTTAATGAGCCGTGAAGGGTTCTTTAGTTAATGTAAAGTAAATTGTTTCGGATCTAGGGACATTTTTCGTTTGATATTCTCTGGTATGTGTTTCTGGTTATGGCGCTATTGCATATGTTAGTTTATCAGTGAAATTAATTATTTTTTCAAACCATTCATAAAAAAGGTTATTTTTAACTTTGGTTCAAAACATATTCCTATTAATTCTATAATTCTTAATAGAAATCGGTATATTCGTATATTGCATAAACATTTTCACACTAAAGTTATCGTGGAATTATGATCGTGAAATACCAATGCTCACCAAATTGCTATAGTTCAGATGAAAATAGAAACTCATCATGTTTTGTATGGCAGTATTCGATGGAGCAGAATTTTCACTCGCCCGGATGTCGGTTTCAAAGAATTCGTAGAAAGACGATCAGACTGTTGCTTGTAAAGGGATATACCACAGCTTGTATTTCTAATTTAAATATCAATGACCAGGACCAAATGAACAATCAGTCAGATGTTTCATATCTGGACATGACTAGTGTGTTTTAAACCGGTAAGACGAATAGCGCATATTTTGAAGTAAAGAACCCCATCTTATAATTCCTAAATGTAGGCTCGCCAATTGTCTATATTGGCATGATTAATCTTTTGAACGGAATGGCCATTCCTTCAGTTGGTGAAGTTTGAAAATTGAAATGCGTGCTCTTTCTGTATAGTGGCGACTCGATATGCTTTTAGCATTCAATCCTCCTGCCATTGTTATGCATAGATAACACAACTGAATCGCTGCTTTTGTATTTATGTATCATAAATTTATGTATGTCTCTAGGTAAATTCATAAAAGTATATTTCACAGTTTCTGAGAAATCCGTGAATGTATACATATAAAGATAATTTTGGATATGAGTGTATTTGAATGATGCAAACATATTAGAAATATTTGATAACAGTAATACTTTTGATTAACTACCAACAAATATAATCTGCAGAAACATTTACTGATTGCTTGGCTTATAAAGTAGGACAAATTTAATGTTTTTTTTTAATTGATTAGAATTTATTAGTTAAGTAACAACGATTGCGGCTCAGAGTTGTGTGTGGATGTCATAGCTGTGTGGTGCTCCTTAATAATGTATTTTGCTATTATTGTTTTGAAAAATGAAAGGTAGCTATTGTGAAAGAACATTTTTCATCGATTCAGACTCTCTGTGAAAAGTTGTTTGGTTTCCTCAGTCAACAAATACCGTTATTTCTAAGCATTTTCCTTTAAGTTATTAGGTGCTCCAATAAAAACCTTGGCATACTGCATCAGTAATAATTCATGTTAGCATATTTCATTATTTAAATTATGCTAAAAAGTCTTCTGAATGTCATTGGAAAAAATATTTATAAAAATTAAAAAAAAAATATTTATTGAAAAGAATTCATAGAAATATTTATCGAAATTTCAAAAATATTTATATAAATTTAAAAAATAATTTATTGAAAAATATTTCTAAAAGTATTTATAGAAATTCCAAAAATATTTAATAGAAGTACCAAAAATATTTATATAATTGCAAAAAAATATATATTGAAATGAAATTTTAGAAAAATTTATAAAAATAAAAATAAAAAAAATTATTGTTGTAGAAATTTTAAAAATACTTATTGAGAAATATTTCTAGAAACATTTATAAGAAATTCAAAAAAATTATTTTATAGAAATTTCAAAAATATTTATAGAATTTCAAAAAATATTTATTTAATAAAAAATATTTTAATAAATCCAATAAAAATTTATGGTGAAATATTAAAAAAAAATTTTGAAAAGTATTTACAGAAAACTATTTAAAGGAATTAAAAATATAATATTTATATAAAATTTAAAAAAAAAAAAATATTTGTAGAAATTTAAAAAAATGTTTATATATATTCAAAAAATATTTATAGAAACATTTTTAAAAATTAAAAAAAAAATATATTTATAGAAATTTAAAAAAAAAACTATTTATAGAAATTTAAAAAAATATTTATTGAAAAATGCTATTAGAAACATTTATAGAAATTTAAAAAAAATATTTTATTGAAAATACAAAAATATTTATAAAATTTCAAAAAATTTATAGAATTACAACAAATATTTAAATAAATTCAATAAAAATCTATTGAAAGTATTTATTGTGAAATATTTAAAAACATTTTTAAAAAAGTATATGCAGAAAAATATTTAATGGAATTAAAAAAAAATATTTAAATAAATTCAATAAAAAATTATAGAAACTATTTATAGTAAAATATTTAAAAAGATTTAAAAAAATGTTTAAAGAAAAATTTTTAATGGAATTAAAAAACATTTATAGAAATTTCAGTTTTCTCAAATATTAAGTTATTCGTTCAAAATTTTAAAATCTTTTTCTTCAAAGAAAATTCTGTTTATATTAAGCGAATACCTGGAGGTTTAGCGACACTTCAAATGCTATTTATTCAAGAATTCTTTTTTTAGTCATCCATATATATTTTTCTTATGTCAGTTTAGAGTACAATATATCTCACAATCCTTATTTTTTGCTGAATTTCGATAAATCAAAATTGTGTCGAAGACTGTGAAACAGTTTGTTTGCTGGATGTTTAATGTAAAGAAACATTTTTGTGTCTTTTGGAATTCTGCCAAGGTATTACTCTCAGAAAAGAAACTTTCTAGTAGAATATTCAATGATGGAAAAAAGCAGACAAGCAAATCAAATACGTTTTTCTAGAAAGTATATTTAAATTTTTTTGCTGAAATTTTACTAGCATAAGTCTGGATACATAGAATAGTTTGGAATAGATGTAAGGAAACATACAGAAATTTTTTGTTGATTAATTATGATTCTTGACGTTTAATATTTTATCTCGTGAAAATTTATGCAGATAAAAAGGAGGGTAAAAGGAAAAAAATTGTCTGGAAAGACGTGACAACATGTTATAGGTTTCTAAATTTAAGTTGTCATTTTAACTTATTTCTAAGAATAAATTTATAATTTTTTAAATTGCTTTTCATTTTTATGGAAAGGCTTTTTATAGTTAAAGGCTGAGTATTCTGAACAACATTTTAAAAATAATATTTACAATTATTTTTAAACAAATAAATAATTATTAAATATTACTTTAAATATGCAAACGTTAAAATATTATGAATAAATTGAACAGAAAAATATGGTAAGGAAATTTAATAAAATATTTAGTTTTTAAAACAGGAAATTTTAGCTAGTGTTTTATATAAAATTTTCGTTATTAAAACTAATATCGTTATTAAATTAACGTTTAATGGAAACAATTAAAAATATATAGCATTTATATTTTTTTAAAAATATCAAATGTGTATACATTTAAACTATAATACGTATTATTTAATCATAGCCAAAAAGATAAATTTCGATTCCTTGAAAGTATATGTTAGTTTTTTTAATCTTTAAAATAAGTTTGATTACAAAAGAGCATTTTTGTAATTTATCTTTTCAAGAGGACGGATTTATCAATTTTTTTCTCATTACTTTGATACAAAGGAATTATATATATCATGTCTGTTGTTGTCGTGTCCCTCACGGAAGGAAGGGAGAGGGGTGTAGCTTTTGTTCTGATGGAGCACCCGTAGGTAGAAGTCTAACTTCTGCTCCGTAACGCTCTTACAGTCATAGGAGACCGGGACCTACGGCTTAAAGTGGATTCCGAACCACTACAAACATCCATAGCACCGCCGGGACTCGAACTCGAACTCGAAACCTGTGGTACCGAGCGCCAGAGCGCTAGACACTCGGCCATTCAGGCCCATATATCATGTCTGATTTACTCATTTAAAATCCTGGAAATTACGGTATTCGCTGTATGTATGATTTAGCATTATTCCATGCCCATTTCTAATGATTAAAAATAATCTTAATGGTTATATGAAGTTTAAAAATAGTTCATATAACTTAAGTATACAGGTAACTCCAATATTTGAAATGTAAGGAAAAAATCATAAGTAATGTAAAGTCATGTATGTAAATCATAGGAAAAAAAAACCGTTAAAAATTATTTTATTTAACAATTTCAAAAATATCGGGTTGTCAAGGTTGAAATTTGTAGAAAAAAAGACAGAGTTGACTGATAACTTTCAAATATATGGGATTATTTCATTCATCAAAGTATGCACACATACTACTGTGCCGAAAAGGTAAGACCAACCATTTTTTTTTTTTTTTTTTTTTTTTTTTTTTTCAAAAACTTTTTATTTATTCTTCCAAATTTATTTCATTGCCTTCAAAGTAATCCCCTCCGGGCACAATGCCCTTATGCTACTTTTTTTCCAATCCTTTAATGCATGCTAAAAAGTCATCGGCAGCAATGGCCTTCAAAGCGCGCGGCGATTCATGTTGAATCTCTTCAATCGACTCAAAATGGTGTCCCCGGAATGGTCATTTGAGTTTAGAGAATAGCCAGAATTCGCGCGGTGTGAATACGGTGGTTGTAGAACGATATGTGTTTCATTTTTGGCGAAACGGTCACGAAGAATCAAGGCAGTGTGTGCTGGCGCATTCAGGGGTTTCGGGACCAATCAAGATTTGACGCGTATGAGGCCCAAAATGGAATATACCGAGTAGTAGTTGAGTGAATCTATGAAAACTTATTCGTCGAATTCGACAAAATCTCAATTAAGCTTTGTTGAAAAAAAATAATGAAAAATATATCCAAATACACAGAACATATACTGTATACATTATTATTTTTATTTGAATAAAAATAAAGCATTAAAAAATAAACATCTTACTTTTTGAACACAGCAGTATTTATATACTTTTGCCAATTAATCGGCTAATGGTAAAAAAAAAATCGACGAACGAGAATCAATGAATTACTAAACGGTCAGTTTTACAGTATTTCTGGAATTAAATTATGTTCTTGTTAAAAAGTTGTCCAAAGACTGTGTGTTTCTTTTAAGTGTTTGTATCATTTCGTCCAGTTGGTTTCAGTATACTTCTGCTCTGATCGATGAGCCAGGTTTCATGAAATCATACCTGAACTAGAACACGAAACACTTACCATCAGATTTTTTGGTGAATTTTACGCTTTGAAGTGTGTTTTGGTGATTCATTCCTGTCCAACTACTGTGATTCACCTTTGCTATTGTCACATTGAATCCATTTCTCATCACAAGTGACAATTCGATTCAAAAATGGATGATTTATCACGAGAAAGCAACATCAAACAAGCTTCCAAACAATTTTGCTTCTGTGTTTTATTCAGTTCATATGGAACCACCTTATCCAAGTTTTTCACTTTGCCAATGTCAGTTAAGTGAGTTTATATTATTTGTTGCTAACACCAAACTTCAACTGTAATTCATGGGCACTCTGAGATGGGTCAGACACAACTGTTACCTTTAGTTTGTCATTATTGACTTTTGATTCTGGGCGACCATGTGGTTCATTTGTGTGGTTTAAGTTACCTGTACGAAATTTGGCGAACCGATTTGATACTGTATGCTGCCTAGTAACACTAGAATAAAATACACCATTAATAGTGTATTGAATAGTACACAGTATTTTCACACAAGAATTCAAATTTCATAATAATGCAAATTTCTAATCGTTCCATTTTCAGCAAAATTAATTTTTAAAATGCATTTAATACTTTTGAGAGTTTACAATGATTTTTTAAACAAGCGATATGTGTAATTTTCCAACAAAAAACAGAACGGTAAAATATTAAGACAATAGAGAGTTTTTGCATACCGTACGTTTGTTACCGTAGGACGTCCGTTAGCTTTTTCTCCCTAGCGCGCATGCTCATAGGCAACTGAGCATGCGCGCTAGGGAGAAAAAGCAAACGTACGTCCTACGATAACTAACGTACGGTATGCAAAAACTCTCTGATGTCAAATATTAAGCAGTTAGCAACATTATTAACTACAAATTTCGTCCTTGCTTACCTAATTTATTTTATTTATTTATTTATTTTTTGGGAATTTTCTGTATTCAACAATGCAGATTCGAATGAAATACAGATTCGTTTTATATCTCTGTACATGAAATTATATAGAAAGTAAAACAGAATTTACTTTAAAAAATTAAATTTCTTCAAAATTCGTAAGTTACCAATACAAATAATACAATAAAAGATATAAGCAAATCAGTTGTGAAACAGTAAAAAAAATTTAAAAAAAAAATTAATTGTTCGAAATTAAAACCCAACTACTGATGTCGTCTGTCGAATTTACAAGCCTTCAATAGCTCTTCATTACCTAATTTTGAAGCTCGAATCGATCTCGTGTATTTTGCATAGTTCTAGTAATTTGAAGAAAGATAGATCCAAAATATAACCAAGTCTATCACTAAGATAGCCAAGTCGGTAATAATTTTAGTGCTTATTTGTGTGGTATTAATGTGGCTTAATTTTGAAAAAATATTGCATTTCAAATTATAAATAAAATAATTTATTAGTACAAAATATACGTATTAACTAAAACAATCATTTACATTGTTTACATAGTTACCACGCATTTTCACGTCACTATGGGTTCATAACCTTGGGAGTTTCAATTTGGATGTATTTTACAGAGAATTGATAAATACACTGAAGTGACAAAAGTGACGGGATAGCAATATGTAAATTTTCAGATGGCAGTAGCATCGCGTAGAACAGGTATAAATGCGCAGTGCTTTCGCAGAGCTTTCATTTCTGTTCAAGTTATTCATGTGAAGAGGTTTTGACGTGATGATGACCGCACGACGGGAATTAACAGACTTTGAACGCGGAATTTTAGTTGGAGCTAGACGCATGGGTCATGCCATTTCGGAAATCGTTAGGGAATTCAACATTTCCAGATCCACTGTGTCAAGAGTGTGCCGAGAGTATGAAATTTCAGGCATAACATCCCACCATGGACAGCGCAGTGGTCGACCGCCTGCACTTAACGACCGAGACTGGCGACGTCTGCAGAGTCGTAAATTCTAACAGACAAGCAACACTGCGTCAAATAACCGCAGAAATCAATGTGGGACGTACAAGGGACTTGTCTGTTAGAACTGTGCGGAGAAATTTGGCTTTCTTGGGCTATTCCAGCAGAAGACCGACTAGAGTACCTTTACTGACAGAACGACATCGCTTGCAGCGACTCTCGTGGGCACGTGAGCATATCGGTTGGTCCCTAGATGAATAGAAAACCGTGGCCTGGTCCGATGAGTCACGATTTCAGTTGGTAAGAGCTGATAGTAGGGTTCGAGTGTGGCGCAGACCCCACGAAGGCATGGACCCAAACTGTCAGCAAGGCACTGTTCAAGCTGGTGGTGGCTCCGTAATGGTGTGGGCTGTTTTTTCATGGCATGGACTTGGTCCTCTGGTGCGACTGGACCGAACATTGACTGGAAATGCTTATGTTCAGCTACTTGGAGATCACTTGCAGCCATTCATGAACTTCATGTACCGAAACAACGATGTGATTTTTATGGATGACAATGCGGGCCACAACTGTTCGCGATTGGTTTGAAGAACCTTCTGGACAATTCCAACGAATGATCTGGCCACCAAGATCGCCCGACATGAAACCCATCGAGCATTTATGGGACATCATCGAGAGGTCTGTTCGTGCCCAAAATCCTGCACCATCAACGCTTTTACAATTATGGACGTCTATCGAGACAGCATGACTCAATATTCCTGCAGAAGACTTCCAACGACTTGTTGAGTCCATGCCACGTAGAGTTGCTGAACTTCGCCGGGCGAAAGGAGGGCCGACACGATATTAAGAGGTATCCCATGACTTTTGTCACTTCAGTGTATGTATACAGGTTAAAGTTTCTAATGGGCACTAGAGACATAATACGATTCTTTCGAAATATATGAAAGGTAATTAAAATGAATATTAATATATGTAAACAAGCTGAATTAATATTCCCTAATGTAGGAAAGTAAAATTTAAATATGTATTTAAACTAATTTTGATTTTAAATTATTTAAAGTATATTTATTGTTATTTTTTCCATGAATGATTTTCTTTAAATATTAAATATACAGACAAACATTATTTAGTTTGAATAAACCTTCAAGTTTAAAACATATATTTATGAACATATTTTAAAAAAAAATTATATTTTCATATATGGTTAATTTATTATTTTTCTGTTTATTTATGTACGTTATCTTAATCCTGATAAATACAAAATATTTAAAAAAATGCTGAATGGAAAACTAACTAGATTTTATTTTCTTATAACCATTTAAATTATAAGTTTTAGTTCAGTAATTGAAAACAAGTTTTAAAATGGATTACATTAAGAGTAATTGAAAACCTTTATTTATTTTTCAAAATTTGTCCAAGAAATGCATTAGTAAATAATTTACAAAGAGTTCTTATATTTATTCAGGAACAGTCCTTTTCCTTTCAATACAACTTCAAAAGAATTTTTTTTTTTTAAAAGTTGTGATTTTAATAGAATCTTTAGGATAAATATATAACTAATTTAAAATATATTTTTGAAAAAAAATGTTTTTGGAATACCACGAATATATAATCCCTGACAAGCGTATAATTATTTGAATAAAATATGATTATTATAAAATGAATGCACTTGAATATGTTTTGGTTAAAAAAATTGTTTGCTTTTCAGATTATTTATATATAAATATAATGAGTAACAAATTGAATTAACATTTTAAAAATATATAACTTTCATTGCAAAACGGATATTGACTTTTAATTATAAGTAAGCGGAAATTCTTTGAAACATTTTGTAATTTTGATTATATGCAATTAATATAGAATTTTATTATTTTGGCAAAATAAAAATTCGTGATGCATTGAATTTAAAAAGTACTAATTTTTATCATTTTTTAATCAAATATAAAGGTAATAAATAAATTAAAAGAATTAAAAATACATGGTTATTTAATTATAATCCTCAGTGAATGTAATGAATGATATTAAGCAACACAGTTTAAATTCTTAATTAAATTCATGTAATCAAAATTTTATTGAATGTTCAATATTTATTTAGCGAAATAAAGATATTCATATGAAAGGAATACTCTTCATAAAAACATATTTTGAAGAAATAGAAAATTATCAGCAATTAGTCTTATAAAAAGGAATTATTGTACTTTAAACATGATAAGTGTTAAAAGCTTTTCCATGGCAGTATGAGCTCTTAGTGGATACGAAAGAAATACTTTTCATAAAAACATATTTTGAAGAAATATAAAATTATCAGCAATTAGTTTTATAAAATGGAATTATTGTACTTGAAACTTGATAAATGTTAAAATATTTTCCATGATAGTATGAGTTCTCAGTCGATATGATAGCAATTATGATTTCTAATATAACATATGATGCTTATATATTTCAAAGCCTCATTCATATAATATTTCCAAATTAGTAGTTCTAGTTCTGTCATATTTTTGGAGCCGTTTGTAAAAATAGTTGACTTATAATTTTGAGTCAATTGTTTTGAGTTAATAATGTTTCTATTCGTAATTTGTTTACTTCCATGGTTGTTCTATTGCATTTTGAGACTCTGAATTTATATTATTCTTCTAAACTCAGGTCCTACTTATTAAATTTAGACTTCTAAATCTTTATCACGTTTTTTTTTACTTTAATATTTAAAAGTTCAATGTCACACAAGATTTGATCTCGTCCTACAAAAGCACACTGTCATATTGAGAACAGGCAGTTTTCTAATTTACTTTTTGAATCTTGAGAGTCCAGGGGCACCTGGCCCAAATAACTTATATCCCCAATTGCTAGCAAATAAAAATATCAGCCTGAAGACAATATTACAAGAAAGTGAGAACTGATGACGGTGGAGAGGAAGAACTGAAATTCTTTGTCACTCTTCCACCCCTATTTAGAATGGTCACTGCGATTCTTAGATTTTTCCTTCCTCCCTCAAACTTCTTCGATCGGATTCTGCTAATGTTTGTTGCTTATATTATACTGATAATTCTACTGAAATTTTCAGTAATTAAATTGGCCATACTTATTAATGATATTGACTAATAATTGATTAATTAATTATTAATGAATTAATTATTGATTGATTGGTCATACTTATTACGATTATGGATCCTCCTCCAAAAAGGTCAACTTCCTACTCACCCTCTATTAATCTTGATAATCCCTTCGATATGGAAACAAATTAAATTGTCTTTGAAGTCTACTTTTCTCTGAAAGAAATACAATCATTCACCACTTCAAAGAAGTACGATAAATTTCGAAAACTGTTTAAATGCAACACTTATGATCCGCAATTATAGTTAAACTGATCAATAACAAGTGGTTGTGTTCATGGAAGTCGGAAGAAAAGCTTAAAACCTTAAAAGAACCTCTCTGGCCATCCAACTAACGATTTTCAGGGAAACACATTAGGTCCCTTAAAAAACAGAATAGCAAAAATATCTCCATTAAAACAAGGAACTTGGAGGTAATCTTACCAGGGGTATAGAACAGCACTTAGAAACCAAGAACAGACTAAGGACAAAGCGCTTTCCGAACTCTCCTATAACGGACACTGGCATCATCTGAACCTACATTTCCTGAAGTAAAAATCAAATTCATAAAGAACTACGTTCAGCAAAATAACATTAATGATAACGAAGGCGAAACCAAAATTTACCAAATGTCTCTCTAAGAATTCACAAAGGAATATGTTCCTCCCATCGTCATTGAGGCTACAGAAAATTCAACCACGCTAATTGATAAATTTAGGTGTGAAAAACACCGAGCGTGTAAATGGTGAAAAATTAAAAACATTTCCTTCCACTGCAAACGCTTATAGAAGGCAATTTGATGAAATAAGATAAGAATATAAAAATTAATCATATGTAGAAAATTTTAAGAAATGCACTCAATTATGGACCTGGAAGATTAACTCCAATCTATCCTCCTTTCTTCTAAATTTACCATCCACCTAAAGTAGGACGGAAAAAAAAGCAGAATGTCCGTCCTACTCAAATCTGAAGAAACTATGAGAATTTTTTACTTATATATTATTCATTATTTCAGAATGAAATTAAAACGTATACGAAAGAAAGTGTCAGTCAATGTTTTAATTGTTAGCGACCCTACCATCATTCAAAATTCTGCACAAGTGACGCTAAATGCATTAAATGCGTCAGTCCCAATAAATCAGAAAACTGCATGCAACCTTCGGGCCCTCTTCCTGGCTGGGCGTTTTGTGGTAGAAGCCGTAAATATAATTTCACAAGCTGTACCTGAACAACAACATGCAACATGCAACACAAAGTTCTCGTCTGACCCCCCTCTCACACGATATCCCAACTTAACATTACCTCTCCCACTACTCAGAAATCCTTCAATCCTCCAGCTATAAAAGTCACAAAACCAATTCAACCTTCTTTCCTCGCTTCAGACTTCATTATCACGGAAGTTCTCTGCGGGATTGCTAGTACAAGGCCAAAAGTGCCAGAATTTTCTGTAGCTCTCCAAACTCAAGACAATTCTCGTATCAGAATTCAATGACTACCATGGCTCGAAATCGTTCACTTGCGGTAAGTTGAGATACAAATGGTTTCAAAACGAAAATCAGCGAATTTAAAGATTTCATCTCTAATCACAATGCAATTCTTATAGCCATTCATGAGACTCATCTCAATCCTAGTGATTCAATTAAGATCTTTAATTACATTACCTATAGAAAGACAGACTTAAGAGATCTCCGTAAAGCCCTCTGCATTCGCCGCAATTTCAAACACTATCAAAGTCGGCTTAATAAATCAAGTTTTATAAATAACTCATTGATTGTTCAGCCCAATAATAGTAAAGTCACAGTGTTAAACATGTACAGACAATATGGAAAGTGGATATTTATATCACCACATGGAACGATATGAGCTATCCCCCTTGATCATTTAACTAACTGCAACTACCAAGTTATTATCACATGTGATTTTAATGTAACAAAAGTCTTATCAATACGAAACAGGTCATTTTTGTCACCCCCTTTTTTATATCTGGTATCCGGAAAGCCTGCAACCATCACTACTGCTTCTAGAACGTCTACATTAATAGCTCCAAACAGAATCTTGAGAATCATTAAGAGTCTCAACATCAGAAAACCAATAGGTCCCAGCCATATTCCTAAGAAAGCTCTTTAATACCTTCCATTGAATGGAATTACACTGATCACCAACATTTTTAACAAATATTTATAATTGCAACACTTAACATCTTCAGTAAATATCACTATGCTCCCTAAGCAAAGACAAAACCATAAACTCCTTCAAAATTATGAGTTGTGTCATTAAAATCTTTGAAAGAATTCTCAAAAAAAAAAAAAATATTCTCAAATTTGTAATGAAAACTACATTCTTCAAGTACAGCAATTTGATTTTCTGCCAAATCTCTCAACAAATATTAGGATCCTAAGCTTTATAAATATTATTACGGAAACTTTTAATAGCAATTTATTAACGGGTGGCGTATCCCTTCATATGCAAAAACCTTTCGATCGACTGTAGCACGACAGCCTTATCTAACTCAACTAAATTTTCCACGATACCTAATTATTTTAATCAACAACTTCCTCAGCGACAGATTTTTTTAAAGTTTATGTAGAAGGTGAATATTTTTGAGTCCGCTGTATCGAGCTTACATAGTCCAACAAGATTTTTATATATGATTTTCCACAAGTGCAATTCATCATCCCTTGTCTATTATCCGATGACTCTGCTGCTCTCGTTCAAGATACTATCCTGTGTTTTATGACAAGAACTCTTCGGATTTTTCTTGACTCACTAAAAGAATGTCTAACTCTATGGAAAATTGCTATTAAATTAAAAGTAATGTTGGCAAATTTAAAGCCATTACATTTTGCATAGGACATCTGATACCACTTCGTAAAGAATTATAACATTTTGAAGAACAAATAAACTGGGTTGATGAGATCAAATTTCTCGGCCGCATTATCTATAAAATAATAACTTTTAAAAATAATATAAAATATAATAATAACAAATGTTAAAGCAAGCTTCATCTAAGTCTCCCTCGTTGTTAAACATTCTAAATTATGATTTCAAAATAGCCCATTCTGATTTATGCAGCACCCATCTGAAGAATAAGCGGCATGACAAATAGGAATAAAATAAAAATCTTATCAATTAAAGTACTTACAATTTTCATAGAGGCTCCCTGACATGCCCGAAATTCAGTTAGCTACAAGTGACCTCGTCAGTACAAGTGACCTGACTAACAGGTGGGCTGTAAGGTTCATAGGATGACACATAGATGGCGCTATTAGTATTAAATCCATATGATTTTTAGTTAGCCCTAACCTTCAAAAGACACGTGTATAAATTTGACAGTTGCTACTAATAGTGCAACAGCTGTCAAATTTATACACGTGTCTTTTGAAGATTAGGGCTAACTAAAAATCATACCGATTTAATACTAGTAGCGCCATCTGTGTATCAGCCTAGGAACTGTTCAGCCCACCTGTTACAAGTAACATTCGTCTTTCTTTTTTGTTCGGAATATTTTTTCCTACATTTTTAGCATTTTTTTATCAAAATGTCGTGATAGATTATATTTTTTTCCCTTTTAAAGTAACTTTCCTTTTAGAATATATATATATATATATATATATTTGAATTTAAATACAAAAAAAATGAGTATAAAAAGTATAAAACATGAAGAAAAGCTAGCAAGATTAATCCCACTGAGTTCTCTTAGCTCATCAGTTACCATGGGAACGGTGGAGTTATTAATATATCCCGATCTGAAATCACATCAGAAATAAGAAATCTGAAGAATGGTAAAATTGGCATGCAATACGTTTTAAATTCTGACAAAAAAATCATACAAAGAAGAACTTCTGAAGGCGCTTGAAATTTTCCTATGTTGCTCTCCTTCAAATACTCCAACAATTTTTAAAAAATCTTTTTTTGGCTCAAGTATTTCCCGCAAGTGTACAGAAATATTGGTAAACCTAAGATCTAGCGTACAGTGCTTATCTACCCTTATAACTGAAATGCGGATATTTCTTCGGCTGAAAACAAATTATCAATCAGAGAATATGTCAAAACTGTCTTTCAGTACATCAAAAGAATAAATCAAAATAAAGTCTGATAGAAATATCAGCAACGACGGTCTCTCTGTAAATTGCGCAAAAGAAAAATATGTTGAAAACTGATACAAATAATGTGCAATTGAAGAATTCCTCAAAATAAAATTAAGTACAAAAAGCCCAACCAAAAATTTCCAAGAATAATATAACAGGCAACATGTTTTACATTTTTATCGTACATATTAAAAAAAAAAAAAAAAAAAAAAACTGCTAAACCTATAGATTTGAAATTTAACATAGCAAAATATATCAAAGACTGGATGTGTTACAGATGTTTATTTTTGTAAAAAAATTATTAAAAAGATAACATTGCGATTGTTTCGTAAATACTAACTACTCTTGTAGAATTTTATTAACTTTAAATAGTCATAAATGGAAGTACTTGGCGGCTTGCTTGTAATTAGTCCTGTGATTCCTTTCGAACTGAACTCTCGGAAGAGGATAAAAGAGAAAGCAGTGCGAAAATGGCAGAGGATAACTTCTACGATATTATTTTAATAAATATTTGCGATGTTTTTTTAATTAACATCTTTGTAAATATGTAAATAAAGTTGTTTTGCGTCAAAGAAAATGGAAAACGAACAGCCAGCCATTTTATTTTTAATTTTAATGTATACCAACATCATCTCCCTATTTAAATTGGGATTTGACTTTGATGAAGTCACCGCTGATTTGTTTTTAATAGCTATCTTCTAATCAATTGATACATATAGTTGGAAAAGTCGCCACTTCCATATAATCGATGTTATAAAAATTATAAGCCACCCTGGCATATAGTTGATTCTATCCATAAATGCAATTGTCATCCAAACTCTTAAGCCGACATGGCAAAGTGTTCCAGATCAATAGTCTACCTGGTATAATGTATAACTGTCCTGGTACAAAGTTCTTGGTCGTTTTTGAGGTTTCTACGATATAATTTTGGATAGATTCAATTGAAAGTTGTGTAGTTCTTAGTAGTTTACATTAATTTTTGTTTTCCCACCAAAAGTTTTTTTTTGCTGTTTTAGAAGTTAATATTACAAATAGTCAAACTTTTAAATCAATGAAAACTGTTTTTTTCATGTTTCTTATAACAAAATTTAACTTTAATTAACATTCTTGTGATTTTTCTAAGAAAACAAACTAATTGTATATAATTGTGCTTAAGTTGAAAATATTCTAGAAAGCAAGTTATATTAGTTGCTAATTTTTACAGTTTTTTTTTAAACATTTGTTTAGAGTCTCTCATATCTTATAAACTTTAATTACTTATTATTAATAGCACATATATATTCGGTATCCTTTTTAAGCCTTTTTAATATTTTAATTAAATTGGCTTATTTGAAACGATTACGGTTACTGCTGAATCTAAAACAAGAACAAATAATTTATTTGAAATCTGTCTTAAATGTCAGATCGTCCTCTAACGGTTGAGTCTGAACAAATACTGAATAATTAACTACACAACCTAGGTTGTGCATAGACCATAGGAAATTAGTAAAAATTAGAATTCCTTTACCCAATGCTGCAATTAGTGATAAGACCTTTGCATTACGTCAAAGGTATTATCTATGTAGAAAATCATAATCCACTTGATCAGATGCCAAGACTAATAATAGTGGAATTTGATAATTACATACACACTATATATGAAAATCGGGGTTGTGTTCCAATTCCAACAATTCTGAAGTTTTGAAAACAAGAAATATTTGTTGTTTTAGACAACAATTTCCACTACAATTAACTTTTTCTGTTACAAATCACAAGTCTTGTCAGTTAATAAAATTGTTGGTGATATATGAAAAAGAAATACTGCACTTAGTTCGATATACTTTGAATTATCCAGAGTAAACCCTATACATTGTTTAGCATTTAATAAAAAAATTATGCAAAATTTGAAAGAATTAAAAATTCTCACATGTTAGAATGCCGCAAACGAGAAAAATGCAGAATGAAAAAAATTTGTACCAGATAATGCATAAAGTATATTATATTATTCATGGCTTTAACCGATGAAAATTATTTTTTTAATAATTAGTTTGTAATTTTTTGTATTAAAAAATCAATTTTTATAATTATAAATTCTTCATCTTTTTTATAAGATATACCGCTCCTCATACTAGCTGAAAGTTGAGGATATCTCCATTACGGTGGAAAAAAACAATAATGCACCTAAATATTTTTTATATTATAATGGATTTATTATAATGGATATTAGTTTGTTTCCACAAAGCTATCTAGTTTATAATACATCACAGCATATAATGGACAATGAACTACACGAAGCCTTAAAAAAATTCAACATTCGCGACAAATATTTCTCCAAAGTTACTTTCGAGATTGAAAAAAAAAACAAGATTGCGAAGATTTAGAGTGGAAATATCACCAGTGGCTTACAAAATTTTGATAAACGCATATCAATAATTTTTATAAGGCCCGATGTTACAATTATCAGAATTTTGGACACACATAAAATTAAGGCATAATGTAATGCAAACTTTGTTACAAAAAAGAAATCGACGTATACAAAAAAACGATAATTTATTAACAGATCAATCAATTTACGATTCCTTTTATAATTTAAAAGATTGAGAAAACAATAAAGTACTAATAAAGTACAAAATTTAGAAAATACAAAGTCATCAGATCAAGAAACCTGCATAATATCAGCACATTATACAAACTTTCCGGACAGAACCTCTCATTATAAGTCCATTAACTTGAAAATTATATAAATATATAAGTTTCTATGGTGTTCAAGTTAATTGAAGCTTTTCTTAGATTAAAAACAGCTACTGTTCTATTGAATAAATTTGTTCAAAAATTTAATCTTTGTCTGAGAATCTGTTAGCATAATAAAATTGAAGAAATAACTAGAACTTGGAAAGCTGACATTATTGCCCTCCCAAGTATCCGACTAGAATTGTTTTTTAGTTAAATTAAAATGTAATGTAACAAAAATAAGAAAATAACGTAAAAGCTTCTTACCGTAATTTCAGATTACTTTACTCTCTATAATTAACATCCATAACCCTTATCCACATCCTTAAACGAAATTAAATGGGTTATCTAACCTCACTAACATGATCAAAAATGAAAAAACAAATTAACTAGGGTAGACCACTATTCATATAGCACTAACTGGAATTACAGTAGGTATACAAGAGACACAAGAGATTTGCTAGTAAAATATTTTTATCAGAAGTAAATTTTCATTTATTAAAAAAAAAAAGCGAACCAAATTAAATTATCTGCATCAAAAAAGTAAGGGATAATCGGATTTGACTCTCATTTCTGGGGCAGGGATGGCTTCTTCATCATATTGGTAAGAAAAAAAAAACGAGAATAACGAGTGAAACACTCCCATTAATCACAAATAATACGAAAAATAATTCATTATAAAAAGAAAAGTTCTACTTTTAAGCGATTTAAAACATTATTCGGGGAGATACGAAACATTCAATAAATCCTTCTTTTCTAACATCCTTTTATATGTTGAATAATGACACAAATGGATGTCAATTAGAAGAACAATTGTAATTTCATTTAATTCACTTCTTTTTGAAGAAAAAACCTCGTTGAAGCATATTCGAGGGTATATAAAACTAAAACTACACAAAAAATAAACCTTTTTGGTGCCAGCAACAATTGAAATAAGAAAAAAAGAAATTGAAGGCTCTTAGAAAAAGAAGAAAGAAAAATTAATTTCTATTTACTCCAAAAGAAAGAAAAAGAAATTTTCTATGCAAAGCGTCGAGAAAGAAGAAAATTCCGTTCGAAATCAGGCATTCTTATATAAAACCTTTTAAGACCAAAATCAAAACATCCTTTCCTCAATCAGAAATCTTTTAAGCAGTAGATTAACCGGAAAGTGGAGATAATAAAGAAAGTACTGAGAAACTTTTGAAAAACTTTTATCCTGTCAGTTATCAGGATAATTTTTCTTGTACTCATATAATAAACTTTATCAGCAAAAAAAAACCTCCCATCGTAAAGGAAGACATAAAAAGAATAATATAAACACTTCTAAAGAGTTCCTTGGAAAAAAGTTTCTAAAGAGCTCTTGAATTTGATAAAGATAATACAGTTCTTACTATTATAATGATTATT
Source organism: Caerostris darwini (assembly GCA_021605075.1). Taxonomy (NCBI): domain Eukaryota; kingdom Metazoa; phylum Arthropoda; class Arachnida; order Araneae; family Araneidae; genus Caerostris; species Caerostris darwini. The sequence continues at coordinate 126,160 of BPLQ01005610.1, read as the reverse complement.
TTCAAAAGTCCTATATAAATTCGTCAATAAATGTTTATGTGCACTTACATTCACAAATGCTTTTAAAATAGGAATAGTGTTTCCTTTGCTGAATAAAAATTAAGTTCATTTTTTATAGATCAATTTCTTTTCTTTTTATTATATGCAAACTATTAGAAAGTCGCTTAATCAGAAGATTGGGCTTCAGATTTCTAGAAGAAAATAAATTGAGTTCTAGAAAGTATGGCTTTCACATATATAGATTCGCAGATGATGCTAGTATGACAATAATGGATTTTTTGATAATGCGAAAAGAAATTCAGCAGCATGTAGTAATTACTTCAATAGTTATTAAGGATTGATTTGACGTTTTCAAATTTAACTCAATCCTACAATTCTAAGCTCAATGAAAGAAAACCTTCAATCTATATATGCATTACAAAAGCTATATAAATTCGTCAAGCTTCGGTAGTTTAACTCAATATATAGCAACAACCTAAACTGCTGGCAGTTGAGTAATATGGGAACACATTAACTGTTGCCATCAAGAGTTTTGGATCTAACAGTATTCTTAGTTATTATTGACAACCAACAGTACTTTGCATTATTACCATTAAAAGTCCTATTCGACATAGAATTGAAAGAAACAAAATACTACAGAGATTTAAAATTTGGATCGATATACATCAGCTATATATATAAACAAGGTACATATAGAGATGGTAAATTAACTTTTCATAAAAAAGCTTTCATGAAAAGTTAATTTACCATCTCTATATATACCTTGCTTTCAAGAGGGCCCTTCATCAAATGATTAAATGTTTCCCTCAAGAGGAAAAAAATTACATTTAATATTATTAGGATTCACCTATGAAAAACTCAATTAGGTGAAATATCACAGCGAGTAAGGAAAAATAACAACAGAAAGTCGTTTGTTACGAAGGAGTGCTCGTAATGCTTGTGGGATACAAAACAAGAATTCAGATAAAGTTCTGTACTCACAGGTAAAAGTTTAGCAAGCAGAGGGAAATGTTAATTTCCTAAGCCCACCTGAATTGGAGAGGTTGCAATTCTTTGATGGAAATATGCAAATATGCTATGACACAGCCAATCATGGTTACGTGTCGTGAAATGTGCAAAAAGGGCAAACGTATAAGTAGTTAGCGTTGTAAGAGTCAAGTAGTCATCGAAGAGTTACCTGTTGTATGTAAATGCTGACCAAAAGTTTGTTTAAAACTTTCGCAAGTTTTATTTTCAAGACAGACGAGTTTTATGGCGAATAGAAGATTCTGAACTGTGCCATAATGGTTGACGCATTGAACAAAGCAATATAGTCTTTTTCTTCCGCGTTCATCATTCCATAATTGTGAAATTATGGAAACAAACAGTGTCTATCGTCCAGTTGGTCAAGTTGTATGGCCCACGAAGAAAAATATTTACTTCTGTTGTAGCCAAGGGGTATCGAAAAATGACCTCCACGCTTCCTCCACGCATATATGGTTGCAGTGCCCATTAGTAAGAAAATATTTGTCACAAACGGGCTCCGAAGATTACATGTCATGGGCTGTATGCCGGTACCCCGAGTTTGTGTTCCTCTATCTGCCCAATACAGAGGGGGTGATTTAAGTTTTATCGACAACTTGCCAATTGGATTGCCTCTTATTGGAGCAACGTTATGTTCATGGATGAGTCGCAATTTGCCCTGAAAACAGATAAAAAGTGAGTGAAGGTCAGGAGAGAATGCGCACGCAATTCCCAGAACAATATGCATTCAGAAATGAAACTATCATGATGTGGATAGAGATTTCATTATAATATGTGTGTGATTAGACGAGGTTCTGTGACGACTATCCGGTATTAGTGTGAAGTCTTAGATCCCACTGAGAAATTATATGTTGCTGCAGGGAGTCCTCTTTCGTTTTAATGGATGATAAGTCTCGTCGATAACTTAGAAAGTGAGGGGATTGCGTATATGTAGTAGACGACGTACTCAACCGATCTGAATTTCATCGAAAGTCTTTCAGAGATCTTCGGCTGTGGCGTGTATAAACGTTTTCCACCCCCCAACCACTCTCACTTGTTGCAAACTGCTCCATACCAGGAATGGCGATTATTTGACTCTTTTATTGTTGATTTTCTCATGAAAAGCATGATATAAACATGAACTCTGTAATCTTTGAATGCATGTGAGGAGTGCTTACATATCCCATTAATATCAAGTTTATTTTGGCATTAAACGTCTTTTGGTTAAAAACTATAATATGACTTCATATTATAACTTACGAAAATTTAATTTGTTTTTATCTTTGCGCTGTTTCATGCCTTAACATATTTGTTATTTTCATGTCTCATTTCATACCACTCAAAGCAGCACTTGTTATTTTCCCGCATTTTACCATTGTATATAAGTTTGTAGGGGATTGAGTACTAAATCCCAGAGCAACAATCTGCACACTTAATTCATCAGACAAATGGAGAGAAAATTACTATCCATACAAAAGTTCATCTATATTTAGCTATAGCATATAGAACAATAACAACAATGGCCCTTACCATTGACCATAGGCCATCACAGGCTTTCCACTACTTTAGTTAAAATTGCCAGCTGAAGCTTTATTCACTGTTGTTTCTAGAACAAAGAAAAATTTACAAAAGGAACTCTTCAAATCACAGTGAATGAAATTTCAGATTTATCACTTCATCCAATAATTTTAACATATGCTTCAATGTTTATGTTAGAAAGCATTTTATTCAACAAATGGTGAATATGGATTTCTCTAAATTGAGTTAAATCCCAGGTGAAACGTTTTGCTTCTTCAAAAATTGTGATAAAATCGGCAAATGGAAGTTTAAATTGCATTTTTGGAATATTAGCCATTTTAAATCCTCTTATACCATATTCACTTGCAATGAAAATCCAGTAATTACTTCTCTCCAAAAAACTGATAACGTTCAATTAAAACACATATAGGAAATCCTGGTAGTAAAATAGTCTATGAAACAAATTCCTCCATATAATTTAAAAACTGTAAAATAGCATCTCAGCTTTTGGCACAACTATGTGGTGTAATGTAATAATAGAAGTAATGTGTCGATGAGTTATAATTAAATGAATTTTATAAAATAGTTAAGTAAATTATTTGAAACAATGTATGTATCTAGCATTGTCGTTTCTGATTATGAGCTCTATTTTATACTTAATCTCATTTTTTCCATTCAGTTTAATTATGTTATATACATAAATAAAATTTAATTATTTATCATACATAAATACAATTTAATTATTTATCATACATAAATAAAATTTAATTATTTATCATACAAAAATAAAATTTAATTATTTATCATACATAAATAAAATTTAATTATTTATCATACATAAATAAAATGTTGTCCTTTTATAAGATCTTTCATTTTTCTAAAATGTAAAACTAAGAAATAAAAATGAGATTTATAATATATGAGCCAATATTTGTATTTCGGATTTAAGCTCGTAAAATGACCTGCTTTAAGTATTATAATAAAGAAATTCGACAAAGTGATGCCTCTAAAAACAAATAAATTAACCCAAATTAATAGTTAAATATACTAGAATAATAAGTGAATGCTGTGTATTAGAAGTCTATTAACATCAATTGTTACTTAAGTGCAATTTTGCTGGAGATTTTAATATTCCTGTGACTATAAAACTTGGTGGATGTAATGATTAAAATTTGCTTCTTTAATTCGCAGTGTTTATTAAATATTTATATATTCTTGTGGCTGTTGAACTTGGTTGATATTCTTGTAATATGTTAAAAATACTTAACTCTCACTTACCGTGACTTACGTAGCAGCGCGGATTATTACCCAATTACAAATATTACTAATATGATGGTTATATTTTTCAAAAGAATTTCGGGATGTGTAACATTACGAAAGGACATGTAATCACGATAATTTATTTCTCATTTGAATCAGCTGAATAGAACATGTTTACACATAATATAATATTCGTGGACGCCATTTTTAAAAAGCAGAAAATACTTTATAAATGCACTATTCCTATGCTAAAGGAGCTAAATAATTTAAAGTGAACTCTTGTATTATAGTAAATGAATTGCATTAAAAAAAAACTACTACGACTTTCTTAAATAAGCAGATTAGGGATTGTAATTTTGTACTTATATATTAAAGCATAATATCTTATTAAGATTTAAGACACTTTCAAGTTTTGAAATTGTTTATTGTTTCTGATTATGTTTTAAATCTTTGATCCTTATCTTCTTCTAAATGAAAACTTTAAATATATCCCATCAGTTAACATATAATTATAATAATTATAAATATTTCATTTACCTAAACCTATTCTTTTGTATAATGGAAAGAAAAACTGAAAAATAATTTATGGCTTACCTTTCATGATTGGGCCATTTTTAATTCAAATAATATCTGAGATAATTATTGTTAAAATATATATATATATATATGAATTACTTTTACTGACGTATTGCCATTTTTTTTATATATATTTTTCTTTTTAATATAACACTAAAAAATATAATTTCTTTGTAAATAATTAAAAAACATAAATCAATTAAGCTATGTAGTACTTGATATTTCTATTTTAATGCAAATTCATAATTTAATTCCTCAAAAGTTGATGTGAAAATTCTCATCATCATTATAAATCTACTTCCGTTTAAATTATTATCAACGGCCAAAATATTTATTTCCTGAAATATTTATTTGCCTTTATTTCCTGAGAAGAAAAAATTTATCAGACTTGCGTAATATATACTCCCTCTTTAAATCTGTTAGTCCCATATAATACAATTCTAAATGAATTAACAAAAATACTACGCCGAATCACAGAAGGCACACAAGTCTTCATTAAGCTGATTTATCAGTTAATTAATTTAAAGAATGCTGTAAAAATGAATAAAGTGGTGGTTTTCTTTGGAAAACTTTGTCTGTAGAAGATATATCGTGTCTATAATCGCAGAACCGTATAAGCACATATGTAATTATCCATTCCAAAATAAATAAAAAAAAGTATCTTATAAAAGTCATGAGCCTTTACGCCTTTATTTTTTGAAGTATCCTGTACTGATCAAGTTTTTTACTCTTATTCTTGACAAACTAACAAAATAGTTTCCATATGAGAGGTATGAAATTGTCTAATGGTATTTTAAATCCCCACGAGACGTATTGTAGAAGGTATAGCTTAGGCGTTTTAGTCTTTTCGCAACATCTGTTGTAATAATTCTTGATAAAATTTTCATTACGCGGGTTTATAGGTTAATTAATTTAAAGAATGATGTGTGAAAGTGAATAAAGTGGTGGTTTTGTTTGGAAAACTTTGTCTGTAGAAGATGTATCGTGACTTCCTGTCTATAATCGCAGAACCGTATAAGCAAAGACGTAATTTTACATTAAAAAAATAAATAAATGAAATGCGTCATAAAAGTCATGAGCGATTCACGTTTATTCTGTAATTCATCCTAAACCAATCAATTTTTTTTTCTTATTCTTGACAAACCAACAAAAGAGTTTCTAATTTTAAACTGTGTGTTCGATACCGAAATTATTCATAAAAACTTATGCTGTAATTTTTAGATAATGGAAACAGGAAAGAAACTAAACATTTAAGAAATTTATCCAAACACAAGAGACGATATTTTTTGATAATTTATAAGCTTCGTATTTTTTACAAAAAAATATCTTGTTCCACATCAGAATTGATTATTAATTTTGTTTTCTGCAAAACGTTTGTGAGGTCAAAAATTATTTAACTTGAATATGCATCCGTTAGTTATGCATAGGAGAGGTATGAAATTTTCTAATGGTATTTTAAATCCCCACGAGTCGCGTTGTACAAGGTATTGCTTAAGAGTTTTTAGTCTTTTGAAACATCTCCTGTATTCTTTCAGTTTACCAAAATAAATAAGTCACTAAACGCAAATTACTTTATTAAAATATGTATAAATATTACACATACGTATATTTTTAATGATAAAATAAAAATATTGTGATAATTTAAACAATGCATATAGTCACATTATAATATGTAAACCATGAAAAGAATAGATTCATTGAAAATTAAATTTAAGCGTGTTTATTCACAACAAAAATTTCTTAATACTTATATAAATTCAATATCCGTCAAAATATTCATAATTATTTTAGTTACCATCCAACACAAAACATTCATACCAAAAGTATTGGAATTCCGGTACATTCTATTTTGAAATCCTTGGTAGCAATGTAAACAAAATTTTCGTACATCTTCAATGAATTTCAAATTAATTTTAAAACCTCACATCTATAAATTAGTTGCTTATAAAATTTCAATAATATGCGTGGAAGGAAATTGCGTGAAATTAATTTCGCGAGGGTATAACTGGTAAAGCAAGCCGAACTTTGAATAGATTCCGCGTTTAGAAACCAGAACCTGGGAATTCAATTTCTGTCCAATTAAATTTTACCAATTCAATTACTCGAATAACTTATCTGCATGATTGGTTTGTTTAGGTGATATTATATCCCTTCTCAGTGAATCCCTTAGGTTGTTGCGGTGGTAAGATATGCAGAATTGCAGAGTAGTTGTGGACAGAATTTAAATGAAATGTTAATATTATATAAATTACATCGAATACTTAATTTATATCGTAGTGCCACAGCATCATTTAAGAAAAATGTATAAATGTTTACCTATAGCTAAAAATATTACATTTGATCTATTATTATTATTTTTGTTTTATAGTAAGAAAAGCTGAAAAACAATTCATCATTTTACAAGAATTATCTTTCATGATTCGCTCCTTTTTAATTCATATAATGCTTGAGATAAACATTGTTGAAAAAATATATATAAAAAAGACTTTTACAGATGTATTATCATTTCTTTAACATTTTATTTTCCTTTTTAATATAACACTTAAAAACACATTTTTTTTGTCGTGAACAATTAAAAATAATAAATCATTTAAGTTATGTAATAATTAATATTTCTATTATAATGCAAATTCATAAATTTGATCCCTCAAAGGTTGAAGTAAATATTAATGCTTCTCATCATCAATATAAATCTACTTCCTTTAAATTATTATCAACTTAACAAAATATTTAAATATAGCATAATTAATGTGTTTTAAAAGCTTTATTTCCAAAGAAAAAAAAAATTAACTTACTAGCGTAATATATACTCCCTCTTTAAATCTGTTAATACAATTCTCAATGGATTAACGAAAATACTACACCGAATCACACAAGACGTATACTTTATAGCTCAGTAGGCATGCGCTATTATCCTATCACCATTCAGCCCTCCTATTACGCTAATCAGAAGGATTAAGGCACAAAGCGTTGAATTCAAACGCACCGTATGCCCAAATACCGAAAGGACCCATTACGGTTCGTTTACACTGTAACGGCGTTCTCCAACTCCCCATATATGCATTCAACTGTCTCATGCAACCCTCCCCCTAGTTGGGCGTGTAAGCGACGCTATCTCTGGTGCCAACAATGATAGTGTGACTGCCATCCCCTAATCTGCAGGGAGTAGGTGACGAGAAAAGGTCATTATTCTCAAGCTCAGTAAACAAAGGAGGGAGTTAACCAAATTATTCTCAAACAGCCTGCAATGATCCTTCATTGTGGAGATTCAAATTAAATCAGACCAGGAAGGAAGATATTTGGAATAATTTCGTCGTGCCCGTAACTGAACTGGGGGGGAAAGAGAAAAAAAAAATTGCTGATTAACTTGAATATGCATACGATGGTTATGCATATGAGAATTATGAAATTATCTAATGGTATTTTAAATCCCCACGAAACATACTTTAGAAGGTATAGCTTTAGTCATTTGCAATATTTCTAGTAATAATCCTTGATAAGGTTCTTCATTAAGCAGGTTTATCAGTTAATTAATTGAAAGAAGACGTAAAAATAAATGAAATGAATAAAGTGGTGATTTTGTCTGGGAAACCTTGTCTGTAAAAGATATATCGTGACTTCCTGTCTATAACCGCAGAGTGGTATTATCACAGACGTAATTTTCCTTAAAAATAAATAAATAAAATGTCTCGTAAAAGTCTTGGGCGATTTGCGTTTATTCTTTAATGTATTCTATACCGATTAATTTTTTTTTTCCTTATTGTCGATAAATCTTGCCATGCTTTCTTTTGCTTTCCCTTTTATTTTTTATGTTTTCCAATGCTTCTTTTTATCCACCGTTTGGACATGACCATAGCCCACTGCCTTCTTTTTTATTCAATGTTTTCTCACCCAATGACTCTATCTATCAGATTAGGAGTTTATAGGCCATATACGGCCAAGGTACTCCGGAACCAGAACGATGATGATCGATAAATTAACAAAATAGTTTCCAGTTTTAAAGCATGTGTTTGATAAAGAAATTATTCATAAAAACGTATGCTATAATTTTTAGATAGTGGAAACAGGAAAGAATATAAACATTTAAAAGTTTTGGTCCAAACAAAAGAAACGATATTCCTTGCCAATTTATAAGCATACTTATTTTCTAGAGTTGAAATTCTTGCTCAATATCATATTAATTATAAATTTGGTGTTCTTCAAAGCGTTTTTTAATTATATTTAATGTCTTTCTAAGCTTTTTCAGCCATGCACTAGGCTGCTTAACAGACTTTTCTTCAGGGATTGTTCACACTTTTATTTATTTACACTTTCTTTGAAGATAAAATTCAAATACCTCTGTAAGCATAAGGAATCAGTAAAGATGAAAAAGAAAAGGAAAGGTTATACAACAAAATAACTGTTTATTAAAAATTTATAAAATTCATTAGGTAAAATAATTTTTCAATCATTTCTAATTAAGAAGAACAGTTGAAGCTTCCGGTGGAGAGTGTATTGGGCTTCAAGACTGAGAATGCTTGGTTCAAATCCAGAGTAACGGTCGCATAAAAAACCTCCCATACCTGTACATTGCAAATTAAATTTACAACAATTATTTTTTTGCCACACAGGCTTCCTATTTGACTTTCAAATTAAAAAATAGTGTGTGACACGTTTTATGTACGACACTTCTGGTAAGTCCAGTCCAAATTGAAGTGGTCAATAGTAGGTGCAGTGAAGTAAGTTCTCCTTGCATATTCGATTTTGTATCTGCTACATACATGAGACTTTCCAGGCTAGTTTGGTTAATATATGAGAATAACAGCTTATTAATAATATAAAACAATATTGCACGCATTGCTGTACATGAATGAATTGAAGAGAAAAAAGTTATCTTTTTTTTTAACAAAATAAATAAGTTAGTAACTACAAATTAAATTATTAAAAATACATAAATATTACACATACATATATGTTTTTAATGATAGAATAAAAAAAAATACGATTATTTAAGCAATGCATATAGTCCCATAATAATAATATGCAAACCATGAAATAAATAGATTCATTGAAAACTAAATTAAAAAGAGTTTATTCACAACAACACACATTTCTTAATGCCTATATAAATTCAACATCAAACAAAATATTCATAGCAATTTCAATCACCATCCAACACAAGAATCCATAACAAAAGTTTAGGAATTACATTCGATTTCGAAATCCTTGGTAACAATGTAAATAAAGTTTTCTTACATCTTTCATACATTTCAAATTAATTTTAATGCCTTACATCTATAAATTAGTTCCTTATAAAATTTCAACAATATGCTTGAAAGGAAATTGCGTGAAATCAATTTCGCCAGTATATAACCGCTAAAGCTTTGGAAACCAAAACCTGGGAATTCAATTTCTGTCCAATTAAATTTTACCAATTCAATTACTCGAATAACTTATATGCATGATTGGTTTGTTTAGGTGATATTATATCCCTTCTCAGTGAATCCCTTAGGTTGTTGCGGTGGTAAGATATGTAGAATTGCAAAATAGTTGTGGGCAGAATTTAATTTAAATCACGATATGAAATGTTAATATTATATAAATATCTACGTAACGTCGAATTTTTAATTTAGGTCGTAGTACCATCATTTAAAAATTTAATTATTAATCAAATTAAGTAGATCAGATGAGTAATTATTATGATTAATTTTACGTTTATAAATTTTGAAGAAAAATTTTTTAAAAATTGGGAATGATTTATTGAACCTAAATGTCATTTGTACATGTATTCCTTAATATTGTATAAGTTATTCTAATTTCTTTAAAAAATGTAGTCGTTTTATTTGTTTTAATTACTACATAAATTCTAATGAGCGCAGATATTAAATGAATTAAAAGAATTTTTCTATTATTTTAGGTTGAAAAAAGTGCTATTTTATTAATATCACAATTTCGATTTTTTAAGTTATTATATATATATATATCAACTTATTACCATTTATTTGATACTTTTTTCTTTTTAATATACACACTTTTGTCGTAAATAATTAAATATAACAAATCAATTAAATATGTAATATATGATATTTCTATTTTAATACGAATAAACAATTTAATTCCTGAAAAGTTGAAGCGAAAATTAATGCTTCTCATCATCATTATAAATCTACTTCCGTTTAAATTAGTATCGACCCACAAAATATTTTAATGCAGCATAATTAATGTGCTTCAAAAGCTTTATTTCCTAAGAAAAAATTGCGTATACTCCCTCTTTAAATCTGTGAATACAATTCTCAATGGATTAACGAAAATACTACACCGAATCACACAAGACGTATACTTTATAGCTCAGTAGGCATGCGCTATTATCCTATCACCATTCAGCCCTCCTATTAAGCTAATCAGAAGGATTAAGGCACAAAGCGTTGAATTCAAACGCACCGTATGCCCAAATACCGAAAGGACCCATTACGGTTCGTTTACACTGTAACGGCGTTCTCCAACTCCCCATATGTGCATTCAACTGTCTCATGCAACCCTCCCCCTAGTTGGGCGTGTAAGCGACACTATCTCTGGTGCCAACAATGATAGTGTGACTGCCATCCCCTAATCTGCAGGGAGTAGGTGACGAGAAAAGGTCATTATTCTCAAGCTCAGTAAACAAAGGAGGGAGTTAACCAAATTATTCTCAAACAGCCTGCAATGATCCTTCATTGTGCAGATTCAAATTAAATCAGACCAGGAAGGAAGATATTCGGAATTATTTTGTCGTCTCCAAAACTGAACTGGCTGGTAGAGAAGGGAGGGGAAAAATTGCTGATTAACTTGAATATGCATCTGATAATTTTGCATATGAGAGGTATGAAATTGTCTAATGGTATTTTAAATCCCCACGAGACATACTTTAGAAGGTATAGCTTTAGTCTTTTGTAACACCTCTTATAAATATCCTTGATAAGGTCTTCATTAAGTGGATTTATCAGTTAATTAATTTAAAGAATGTTGTAAAAACAAATAAAATGAATAAAGTGGGGATTTTGTTTGGAAAACAGAAGTAGAAGATATATCTGTAGAAGATATATCGTTTCTTCCTGCTTATAATAGCAGAATTGTATAAGCACGGGCTTCGTTTTCCATTCAAAAAATAAATAAATACAATATCTCATAAAAGTCATGTACGATTTAAGTTTATTCTTTAATGCACTTATAGCGATTAATTTTTTTTCTTATAGTTGATAACTTAACAAAATAGCTTTCAGTTTTAAAGTATGTGTTTGATATCAAAATTATCCATAAAAACTTACGCTATAATTTTTAGATAATGGAAACAGGAATGAAAATAATCAGTTAAAAGCTTTGGTCCAAACAAAAGAGATGTTATTTCTTGACAATTTATAAGCATACTTATTTTCTAGAGATGAAAAACCTTGTTTAATGTTATAATTAATTATTAATTTCTGTGTCTGAAAAGCGTTTTAATTATCTTTTATATAATTCTAAACTTTTTCAGCCATGCACTAAGCTGTTAACAGACTTTCATCAGGAATTTTCAGATTTTTGCTATTGCTTTTTCTACGACTATCAAACAGTGATGCACGAGTTTCACCTCATCGGGATTTCTTCAATCGCCACAACTATTATCTTTCCTTCTTTATGTTCAGAAGATTATTTTTTTTCTCTTTCAAAATTTTGTTAATTTTTGTGAGGTCAAAGCATTAGTTAGTGGCACTTATATCAAATTATTTTTTATGAAATTTCAAAAAAAAAATTCCTTGTTGTGCTTCATAGATTATTAGCTGTAAATTATGGTAATTTTAATGCGTTGCTTTATTTGCCATCGACAATCACATTAACAGGCGGAAGCATTCTAGATTTGTTCATGTGCCATGTACATGTTGATGAAATGCCATGTACCATGTTGTACATGTTGTAAATGTTGTACATATTGATGTCCAACCTAAGCATGTTTTTCATGTACATGTTGTGCTCATATCTCTAAAAGTATCATATCACAATGCTGCAAGTATCATTTTTCCATATACTTCAACGTATTTTACATAGCATAAGTCAGTAATTCCAAAAATCTACATCACTTTCTTTATTAAAATATATATTTGATTTATCTGATAATCTGAGTATAAAAACATATTTCATTTAAAAATTAAGGCATTGTCAAAACTAAATGTTTAGTGTTGAGCTTAAAAATATTTTTAAATCTTTAATTTAATTTGCAAATATTTAATTAATAACTTTCTGATATTCATACACATTATCTTGATGATTATTATAAATATTATGCTGAGATAATTGGAAATACACATTTCTTGTACTACAAAATTGCCACTCATGATATTTAAATATTTTTATAAATTACTATATACTGCATAAATTATTTTTTTATTATATATTTCAAATAGTTATGGCAAAATAAACCTAATAATGATAAAATCTTTTATTTCATAAGTATCTGGATAGCAGAGTTGCTTTTAATCATCTTGAAAGTAACTAAAAAGTATATTAGAAATTTATATTATTCTGTCAAAAAACTATATTTTGTTTCATGAAGTATTTTCTAAGGTAAAATAAGGAAGAAAAGGGAAGAAAGAAAATAGTGGAAGGAAGAAAGTAAATAGTAAGGAAGAGAAGTAAGAAAGAAAATAAGCAAGGAATAAAATAGTGTGTGACTCGTTTTGTATATGATACTTCGGGTAAGTCCAACCCAAATTGTAGTGGCCAATTCTGGGTGCAGTAACGTAAATTCTGCGTGAAAGAACATTTGGTTTAGTATCTGTAATATAAGTGCGACTTTATAGGGTGGTCCGATTATTCTACGGGAATAATAACTTATTAAGAATATAAAATAATTCTGCATTGTATCTGTCAATTGTGGACACAGTGATGTAAACTCTTCGGAGAAGAACATTTGATTTTGTATCTATGATATAAGTGCGACTTTCCAGGCTGGTTTGATTATTCTATAGCAGGGGTCTCCAAACTACGGCCCGCAGGCCGAATCTGGCCCGCCAGTGTCATCAATGCGACCCGCGACAGCGAATAGCTTATTTTCGCATTAATAAGTTGGATAAAAAAAAAACACAGAATGAAAATAACTCGGTTTTATTTACTTGGTGGGTAACGCTTAATGACAAGCATAATAAGCAGAAAATTTAATTTAAGAATAACAACTAACAATTAATTTAAATGAATCCTACTAACATTATAAACTAATGAACATCCCGCGGTTACCCTCGATAGTTGTGTTGGGGTAAAGAGTATCGCATATGTATGTATACCGATGTTTGGAATGTATATATCTTGAATCTAGCGTATGATTCTTATTCTAAAAATCCTCAGGAACAGAAAAGCTAAATTAACTAGTGTATAAATTATAGATAATGGCAGAAAAATTAAAACGATTTTGGCCCTTGGTACTTACTAGAGCGAACAGTATGGCCCTAAGGCTGGAAAGTTTGGAGACCCCTGTTCTATAGCAAGTACTACTTTTAAACAACTTTTTAATATAAAACAATTTTGCATTGTATAATGAATAGAACAAATGAAGTGAAAAAATGATCTTTTTTATCAAAATAAATAAGTTAGTTACTACAAATTAATCTATTAAAAATATATAAATATTACACATAAATATACGTTTTTAATAATAGAATAAAAATAATCTTGTGATTATTTAAGTAATGAATATAGTATTGCATTATAATATGCAAACCCTGAAATGAATAGATTCATTGAAAATTAAATTAAAACGAGTTTATTCACAACAACACAAATTTCTTATTACTTATATAAATTCAATATCCAACAAAATATTCATAACAATTTAAATCACCATCCAATACAAAACATTCATAAAGAAAGTATTGGAATTACATTCTATTTTGAAATAATTGGTAACAATGTAAATAAAATTTTCGTACATCTTTCATGAATTTCAAATTAATTTTAAGGCCTTACATCTATAAATTAGTTACTTATAAAATTTCAACAATATGCGTGAAAGGAAATTGCGTGAAATCAATTTCGCGAGTATATAACCGGTAAAGCAAACCGAACTTTGAATAGATTCCGCGTTTAGAAACCAGAACCTGGGAATTCAATTTCTGTCCAATTAAATTTTACCAATTCAATTACTCGAATAACTTATATGCATGATTGGTTTGTTTAGATGATATTATATTCCTTCTCAGTGAATCCCTTAGGTTGTTGCGGTGGTAAGATATGCAGAATTGCAGAATAGTTGTGGACAGAATTTAATTTAAATCACGATATGAAATTTTAGTATTATATAAATGCCCGAATAACATCGAATTCTTAATTATGGTGGTAGAATCACAACATCATTTACGGAAAATGTCTAACTTGAAAAATTTAATCATTAATCAAATCAATTCCGACGATTAATTTTATTTTTCGATTTTTTTAGGTTTTATATATATATGATATAGACGTATTATCATTTAATTGATTTTTTTTTTCTTTTTAACATATCACTTAAAATCATACTTTTGTCGTAAATAATTAATAATAACAAACCCATTAAGACATGCAATACAATTTCATAATTTGACTCCTCAAAAGTTAAAGTGGAAAGTAATGCATCTCATCATCATAATTATAAATCTACTTTCCATTTATTTGATGCATTTTTCTGTTTAATATAATATTTAAGAACATAATTTTTGCCGTAAATAATTAAAAAATAATTATTCAATTAAGATATGTGATAATTAATGTTTTCATTTTAATTCAAATTCATAATTTAATTCCTCCAAAGTTGAAGTTGAAAGTAATGCTTCTCATCATCATTCATCAATCTACTTCCGTTTAAATTATTATCAACTTACAAAATATTTAAATACTGCATAATTAATGTGTTTTAAAAGCGTTATTTCCTAAGAAGAAAAACATTATCAGTCCATCTTTAAATCTGTTAGTCCCATATAATACAATTCTCAATGGATTAACGGAAATACTACAGCGAATCACAAGACGTATACTTTATAGCTCGGTAGGCATGCGCTATTATCCTATCACCATTCAGCCCTCCTATTAAGTTAATCAGGAGGATTAAGGCATAAAGCGTTGAATTCAAACACATCGTATGCCCAAATACCGAGAGGACCCATTACGGTTCGTTTACACTGTAACGGCGTTCTCCAACTCCCCATATGTGCATTCAACTGTCTCATGCAACCCTCCCCCTAGTTGGGCGTGTAAGCGACGCTATCTCTGGTGCCAACAATGATAGTGTGACTGCCATCCCCTAATCTGCAGGGAGTAGGTGACGAGAAAAGGTCATTATTCTCAAGCTTAGTAAACAAAGGAGGGAGTTAACCAAATTATTCTCAAACAGCCTGCAATGATCCTTCATTGTGGAGATTCAAATTAAATCAGACCAGGAAGGAAGATATTTGGAATTATTTCGGCGTCTCTAAAACTGAACTGGGGTGTGGAGGGGAGGAGAAAATTGCTGATTAACTGGAATATGAATCTGATATTTCTGCTTATGAGGGATATGGAATTGTCTAATGGTGTTTTAAATCCCCACGAGACGTACTTCAGAAGGTATAGCTTTAGTCTTTTGCAACATTTCTAGTAATAATCCTTGATAAGGTCTTCATTTCCGCGGATTTATCAGTTAATTAAATTAAAGAATGTTGTAAAAATGAATAAAGTGGTGGTTTTGTTTGGAAAACTTTGTTTGTAGAAGATATATCGTGACTTCCTGCTTATAATAGCAGAATCTTATAAGCACGGGCGTCATTTTCCATTCAAAAAATAAATAAATGGAATGCCTCATAAAAGTCATGAGCGATTCACGTTTATTCTTTAATGCCTTCTGTACCGATCAATTTTTTTTTCTTTTTATTCTTGACAAACTAATGAAATAGTTTCCACTTTTAATGCATGTGTTTGATAACTGAAATCATTCATAAAAACTTATGCTTTAATTTTAGATAGTGGAAACTGGAAAGAAATTAAACATTTAAAAGCTTTTTTCCAAATCAAAGAGACGCTATTTCTTGGCAATTGATAAGCATATTTTCTAGAGTTGAAAATCTTGCTCAATAGCATATTTAATTAATAATTTGGTTTTCTGCAAAGCGTTGTTTATTTATCTATAATATAATTCGAAGCGTTTCCGACCATACACTGGGCTGCTTAACAAGCTTTTCTTCCGGAAATTTTTAGACTTTCGTTACTGATTTTTCAACATATCAAACAGTGATGCACGAGTAGCATTTTATACAATACTCCTCAACTGTTATATTTCCCGCTTTATGTTTTGAAGATTATATATTTTTATCCTTCTCAATTTTTTAAAATTTTTGTTAAGTCAAAGTATTATTAGGTGGTAGTTATAGTAAATTAAGTTTTTATGAAATTACAAAAAAAAAAAGTTCCATATTTTTAATGGCTCCATGGACTATTCGCAGGAAATTATGGTAATCTTAATATATTGATGTCTTTAGCATCGCCAATCAAGTTAACAGGAGGGAGTATTCTAGTTTTTTTTTCCATGCGCCATGTACATGAAAAATTGCTCTAAAATTATTACACGTCTCTTGGCTCTAAAAGTATCATACGTTCAAGTATCATATCTAAGTAATATAAAAAAAAATTTAAAGTCAATTCCTACTTTATTTTTCACTATACTGCAAAAAGTCCTTTATAAATAATTTTCATTCATTTTTTTTAAGTTAGAAAAAAATTCTCTCTCACATACACACTTTCCATCTTTCTCACTAATTTATTCACGTTTCATTTTCCATTTTCCTCCCTCATTGACTCAGACTACAACCCTAGAATGAAAAAAGAATTTGAAAAATAAATTTTTTCCCAGCGATCTACACGCTTCGCCACTGACAGTATTTATTTCCAAAATTTATATCCTGCTAATTATCTTATATAAGATAATTTTTTTTCTCCCATATAAATTAAAATTAATTACTTAAATTTAATTAATGAATTAATATTTGAAAAAACTGTATTAACATGAAATCTCATGCACTGCAAGTTTAAAAAAATGTATTTGAACTCGAATGGATGAATAACAAATTATTTTATTAACGATTGAAAATTTGAACAAGATATATAAATATATATAGGGAGCGTACAAACTAATAGTAGGAATTGAAAAACAGTTTATTAAAATTTATGAAATTCAATCGGTAAAATAATTTACTTTTCAATAATTTTTTATTAAGAAGGAGAGTTGAAGCTTCTGGTGGATATCGCAATGAGCTTCGAGACTGAGAATGCTTGATTCAAATCCTGAGATACGATCGTATAAAAAAAAAACTCCAATACCTGTGCATTGCAAGTTAATTCTACAGTCCACACAGGTTTCCTATTTGACTTTCAAAGGAAAAAAATAGTGTGTGACCCTTTTTATATACGACATTTATAAAACTTTTTATATACGACATACGTAAGTCCAATCCAAATTGGAGTATGTCAATTGTAGGTGCAGTAAAGTACTACTTTCTCCACAAAGTAAGACCAATTGTCAATTTAAATTTTCCGGGTCTTATGGAATTTCATTTTTTTTCTTTTTTACGTGGCTGACACTGTCTTTGACATTTGTGTGAAATTTGAATTACAAATATTTATTAGTACTTGAATTACGCTTGGCCTTGTGAAACGCTAAAACAGATTCCGGCGATTTTTGAAATATCTGAATTAATTGAGCAAAGAACTTGCATTAAATTTTCTTTGCGGAAACATGTAGAATGTTTCAGAATACATGCGGTGAGCATTCCTATATCGGAAAGAAATGTTTAGAAATGTATAAACAGTTCAAAGAAGACAGATAATGCGTTGAAAACGAAGAACCCTCTCGTCGACCATCGGTCTCAACCAACGAAGCTCACGTCCAAAAAATTAAAGATTTGGTGCTTGAAAACCATCGATTTACAATTAGAGACCTTGTTGATGATGTTGGAATCTCAAAAGTATCGGTCAATTCCATTTTGGGCCTCAAACACGTCAAATCTCCATGGGTACCGAAAACACTAAATGCGCTAAGTCGCACTGCATCGATTGTTTGTGACTTTCTCTCCAAAAATGAAACCCATATCGTTCCACAACCACAGTATTCACACCTTGTGGCTCCTGGCTATTCCCTAAACTCGAAACACCACTCCGGGGACACCGTTTTCAGTCGGTTGAAGAAATTCAACGTGAATCGTCGCGAGCTTTGAAGTCAATCCCTGCCGATGACTTTTTAGCATGCATTGAGGATTGGAAAAAAGTTGACATAAGTGCATTGTGTCCGGAGGGTATTACTTTGAATACAATGAAATAAATTTGGAGGAATAAATAAAAAGTTTTTGAAAAAAAAAATTAACTGCTCTTACTTTTTGGGCAGAGTAGTAAGTTCTCCGTGGTAGGACATTCGATTTTTTATTTGCTACATGCATGCAACATTTCAGGCTAGTTTATCAGTCAGGCTTATTTTACGGAAAAAACAACTTATTAAGAATATAAAACAATATTGCATGCATAGCTGTGCATCAATGAATTGAAGAGAAAAAAGTTACCTTTTATTTTACTAAAATGAATAAGTTTAACTACAAATTAATTTATTAGAAACATATAAATAATACTCATACATATAGGTTTTTAATTATAAAATAATATAATCTAGCGATTGTTTAAGTAATGCATACAGTCATCTAATAACATACAAACCATGAAATGAATAGATTCATTGAAAATTAAATTAAAAAGAGTTTATTCACAACAACACAAATTTCTTAATACTTATATAAATTCAATATCCGTCAAAATACTCATAACTATTTCAATTACCATCCAACACAAAACATCCATACCAAAATTATTGGAATTATGGTACATTCTATTTTGAAATCTTTGGTAACAATGTAAATAAAATTCCTGTACATCTTTCATGAATTTCAAATTAATTTTAAAGCCTCACATCTATAAATTAGTTGCTTATAAAATTTCAACAATATGCGAGAAAGGAAATTGCTTGAAATCAATTTCGCGAGCGTATAACTGGTAAAGCAAGCTGAACTTCGAATAGATTCCGCGTTTAGAAACCAGAACCTGGGAATTCAATTTCTGTCCAATTAAATTTTACCAATTCAATTACTCGAATAACTTATATGCATGATTGGTTTGTTTAGATGATATTATATCCCTTCTCAGTGAATCCCTTAGGTTGTTGCGGTGGTAAGATATGTAGAATTGCAGGAGAGTTGTGGGCAGAATTTAATTTAAATCACGATATGAAATGTTAATATTATATAAATACCTAAGTAACATCGAATTCTTAATTTAGGTACGTAGTATCTCAGTATCATTTAAGAAAAATAACTAAATGTAAAAATTTAATTATTAATCAAATTAAATTAGATTCGATTATTAATTGTGATGTTGTTTATTTTAATAAATTTTGAAGAAACTTTTTTAAAACTGGGAATAATTAATTCATCTTGAATGTCATTTGTATGTGTAATCCCTAATATTGTTTCAATGTTAGTTAAATTTTTTAACATATGTTTCTATTATTTTATGTTTAAAGTATTATTTTATTAATATCAGTATTTCGTATCAGTATCAAGTTGTTTTGAATAAGTAATACCAACTTATTAATTGAAACCCGAAATAGTTTTACGTACTAATATATAATGTACGAACTTATATATATATATATATATATATTGTAACGTCTCTGCCTATATTAGAGCTATAACGGCTTTAAGAAGAGGCCACTTAAAAAAATATATATATATAAAATTTGATCACAAGTGCAGTTCACTCCAAGGTCAGTTATTTTCAAAGTTCTCGAGTCTACGTCGAATCTAATTGCCTGGTCTGCGGCAGACCTTAATCATCACACGGCGTGATACACGAAACCCCAAGGTGTTCACTTTGGAAACTCTGGCTTGTTCTGTTACTTCAGAGAGAGAAAAAAGGAGAACAACATTTCTAGTAGACTCGTCGTAGAACTCTTTCTCTTCTCCACGCAAAAATACTCCTTTTAAAACATTCCGTCAAGAGAAAAGGATCTAGCTCAATTCCCTCACTTCTCATTGGATTAAACATTTCTCAGCTAGTGGTCTATTACCAGTCACGATGGGACAACTCATGGTATAGTTCAGATTCAATCTGCTGTTGTTTCGACTTGTTAATATCGCACAGACATTCGCTAATTTCATTTCATGAGTCTCATTATACATGATACCGAATATCTGCTATCAGATTTGAGTGGCAGACTGTGCGCGTTAGTAAAAAATACTAATTGCATGCAATATAACTATCCACAACACTGCCTGTTTGCTATCAAACTTGAGTGATGGTTTATTATATACTTGTCAAATAACAGATATTCCTCTTTCCTGGGAATAATATGGGAAAATTCTTTCCGAGAAAAAAAAGGTGCAATATTTTGAAATAAATGTAAATTAAACAAATTTAATTAGAGTCTAAAAAGTATACGAAAACGTTGGTGTGCGTGTTGAAACGAAATACTTGTTGGCCATTTTCTATCTTTTCAAATAGTTTTAAAAATGGCCAAAATTTGGTACTGTTACAAAACATGATAACTCAAAATCAAATAAATATTTTTAATATTTCTAAATTTGTATTTGTTTGTACTAACATTCTGCAGGGAATAGACATTTGGTAAATTTATGCCTTTATTATTTATTATTTTGTATTAGTTTAAATGTTGTCGACAGTTAACAATAACAATTAAAATAAAAATAAAAAAAATATTTATGTAGCTAGAATCATTTCCAAGGTCTATTCAATATAAACATTTATGAAAAAAAAATATACCAAGTTCGTAGTATTTGGATCAAAATTACTTGTGTTATTGTATTTCACCTGAAAACAAAAATCATAAAAATTCATTCTGAGAGAAAGTTAAAAAAGACTTTTAATTAGAGATATTACTTTTAAAAATGTTGTAAATATATTAAAATGCCATTGAATTATTCAGTTCAAATACTTTCCTTAACGCTCTGAAAATTTTCTGAGCTCTGTTTTGAAGAAGTTAAAATTAATTCGACATTTTTTTCTACAACCCTCTCCTATTGGCAAAAGATTTTCAATATGAAATGTCCTGGTTTTAAAATATTTAGTTTTTTTACAAGTGTTTTGATTAAATATTGACCTTTGAATTTCAGCTCAAAATATCAACTTTAATTATTTTTTATACAATTTATTCTTTAAAATATGGATAAAAATTGCAAAAATGTGAAATTGTTGTAAAACTTGATAATTCAAAAATAAATAATAAATGAATAGTTTTCTACTTTACTATCATTACGCAGGTAATATACTTTTTTTTTCAAATTTATATCCTAATTACTTACACATTTTTGTATGCATAATATTTGTCACCACATTTTTTTTAAATTTACAATAAATTCTCAGTTTAACAACTAAAATAAAAATAATTTATGACTTTAATATAATTTTCATGCTCTCCTTTCATATATTTAAAAAAAAAACTTTTACAGGATGTTTCAAAGCATTTAGATCAGAAATACTGATATTATGATGTTTTGAAGGAACGTAAAATGCATAAAAATTCAAATAAGAAAAAGATAAGATTCAAAAGCAACTTTTACATGGAAATGAAAACTAATAAACACACAAATGTTATTGTGCATTAAATTCTCCTTTATTATTATAAACACTTTATTTATTTACTTTGTTTTCTTTAAATATCTTCAAACTATTTATTATTATTTATCAACTAAAATTTTTTGATATTCTTCAAATCATTGAAATTTATAGTTGAAATTCTACCCTCGTACTATTCAAATAACAAAGTTTTTTTAATAAAATTTTCTTGATTTTCAACTTGCCACAATTATAATACCTTTTAGAAAAATTTAATGTTATCATTATATCAAAAGATTGTATTGTTTACTTCATTTTCACACTTTTTAAAAAATTATATTTCTTTAAAATTATATTTTCTATATTCTATTATCTTGTAGCTCACATTTCATTCTAGAATTCATAATCAAATACAACACACAGAATTTGAAATAACAGTTCACAACATATATCCTTTAAAAATGTTGATAAACTTTAAGCACATAAAAGTTCAAAGTTTTGATTCACAAACAGCAATATTTCATTCAATATATTTAATTCATATTCAACCTTATAAAATTTATATTTCCTTCAAAAAAATGTTTAACTTATTATTAGGAAAGACATAACAAATTGAAAAAGTCAATCAATGAATGATATTACTGTATAGATTTCGATAATAACATACAACAGCAAATGTAAACAATCTTTCAGACAAACGCTTTCAGCCAGATTCTTTTGTAAATCAAGTTATATCAATAATTTTAACTTTTTAAGTGATTAAAACATTATTTAATGGTTTTTATTTATATTGGATTAAGTTTTACAGTCAATATTGAGGAAATAATTAAGGTAAACATAATAAAACTGTCATTTCCGGTTACGAAAATCGTACTTCCGGTTCAAAAACTTGTCTCCAAGAGAAGTTTAAACTAACAGAACTTTAGTTCTAAAAAAGATAGAAAAAAACTGTGAAGATATTTAGAAACTTAAAATGCAAGATTTTCAAAAATGTAAAAATTGCATAATCGATATTTTGGTCGAAAATTGCATTTTAAAGGTGTTCGTGTACCTGAAATAAAATATCTTGTCAATTATGAACGAGTCAATAAATATATTCATAGCATTCAATAAATTTTTATTATTACCCTGCAAATCAAATATAAAATAATAAAGTCATTAAAGGAAAAATCATTCTTATCATTCGGAAATAATGATTATCATTAAGATTTAAACAATATCTTGGAAAAAACTGAACTTTTTTTTAATTCTTTAAGTTTTTAATTTTCTTTGTTAACTTTTTATTCGATTTTCTACTAAACTGCAATCAATCATCCATTTACACGACATCGTTGCATCTAGCCGTTAAGCGGTGGTATTATACTTACTCCTATATCCCCATTTTATCTAAAATGATTCCACCCTTTATTATCAAACTCAAATACAGCGATTTTCAACTTTTTTTTTTTCTTTTCCCCTTCCTGATTTGCGATAATATGGTATCAGTGATACATAAAACTTTCAATGGATGAATCTTTGGCTTTCAGCCAAAACTGATTTAAAAGTTTCTCTTTACACGTGAGGGCTAATGAAGTGATGGCATACTACACGTATATATTTCGATATTTGGTATTTTACTTATCACCCGGAAAAATTTAAAGTTAATTTACAATAAATGTTTTAAACAAGTGCGAAAGTTTCAACAGTTTGATTGAACAAAGCTGGCTTGGGAATATTTTTTTTTTTTTACTCTTTAGAATGTAAAACAGTACTTGGTGGGGAGGCAGTTTTCCGATATGCTTTTAATGCGATGCAATTTAAAAGTAATTTTCTTTTTATGTACAAGCTCTATTTTACACTGAATATTTTCCTTGTTAATTTTTTTGGATATTCTTAATTTTGTTATTACTAGAAAATTGATTTTATTACATTTTGTATGTCTATATTATGTTTGCTCACCTTAAGGTTATTTATTTTTAAATGCTGTTTACTATTTTTTAATTGAATTTTTCAGAGTCATATAAATTTTAAATTAAATTGCTAACATCTCGTTCATTAGGGTTTTTTTTCTTTGAACATCGATGGACCTTACGCACCTCTTATGTATTCCACAAACATTCCACCGATGGGTGATGAAGGGAAGACAGTGTTGCCTTTCTGAAGGGGTTAAGGGTTAACTGTCCATCATTTTATTTATTTTTTTCTTTAGAATGTAAAACAGTACTTGGTGGGGAGGCAGTTTTCCAATATGCTTTTAATGTGATGCAATTTAAAAGTAATTTTCTTTTTATGTACAAGCTATATTTTACAGTGTGTATTTTGCTGTTAATCTTTTTTGCATATTTCTAATTCTGTTATTAGCATGTATTTTCTAGAAAAATACTGTTAATAAATTGTGCATGCTAATATTAATTTAGCTCACTTAAAGATTATTTATTTTTACAAGTTGTTTATTATTTTTGATTGAATTTTTTAGAATTGTAATTCAAATTATGTTAGATGAATTTTAAATTAAATTGTTAACATCTCATAGATTAGTGGATTTTTTTCTCCATTAACCCTCGGTGGACATCATGCATAACTTATGCATCCCATGGGCAGCCCACCGAGGAGTTATTATGGGTGGGCAGTGCCGTATTTGATTAACTGTCAGTGCCATTAACTGTCCATAATTTCATTTATTTTTTCTTTAGAATGTAAAACAGTGCTTGTGATAGAGAGGCAGTTTTCCGATATGCTTTTAATGTGATGCAATTTAAAAGTAATTTTTTATGTATAAGTTTTATTTTAAGCTGAATATTTTGCTGTTAATTTTTTTTTTGTATATTCTTAATTCTGTTATTACTAGAAAATTGATTTTAGTCAATTTTGTATGTTTATATTAATTTAGCTCATTTTAAGATTATTTATTTTTATATGCTGTTTATTATTTTTGATTGAATTTTTCAAAATAAAATAAAGTAGAGACTGGAATAATTTTTCTTTAAATTATAACAGACGAATTTTAAATTAAATTGCTAACATCTCGTAGATTGGTGCCTTTTTTTTGCATTGAACATCGGTGGACCTCATGCACTATTTATGTATCCCCCGAACAGCTCACTGATGGGTAATAAGGAGGAGGACGCTGTCTTCCTGAAGGAGCCTTATTGTTAACTGTCCGTCATTTTAAACATTTTTTTTTTCTTTAGAATGTAAAACAGTACTTGGTGGGGAGGCAGTTTTCCGATATGCTTTTAATGTGATGCAATTTAAAACTAATTTTCTTTTTATGTAAAAGCTGTATTTTGCGCTGAATATTTTGCTATTAAACTTTTTTTGTATATTCTTAATTATTTATTAATATGTTTTTACAAAAATTCCTTTTATTAAATTTTGTATGATTATATTAATTAATCTTCCCTTAAGAGTGTTTATTTTAATATGCCTTTCATTAGTTTTTATTGAATTTTTCAGAATCAAATAAAATAGTTGCCAGAATTATTTTTCTTCAAATTATGTTATATGAATTTTAAATTAAATTACTAACATCTCATTGATTAGTTTTTTTTTTTTTTTTTTTTTTTTTTGCATTGAACATCGGTGGCCCTTATGCACCACTTATGTATCCTACGAATTATCCACTGAGGAGTAATGAGGAGGAAGGAAGCGCTGTCTTACTGAAGGAGTTTTAGGGTTAACTGTCCACCCTTTTATTTATTTTTTCCATTACAATATAAAACAATTAATTTGTGTAACAATGTATTTTGTGTGGAGGCAATTTTCCGATATGCTTTTAATGTGATTTAATTTAAAAGTAATTTTCTTTTTATGTATAAACTCTATTTTACGCTGAATATTTTGCTGTTAATTTTTGTGTATATTTTTAATTTTGTTATTAATATGTTTTTAGTAGAAAATTATTTTTATTAAATTTTGTATGTTTATATTAATTGAACTCACCTTAAGTTTATTTATTTTTATATGCTGTTTATTAGTTTTGATTAAATTTTCCAGAAACAGATAAAGTAGATACTGGAATGATTTTTCTTCAAATTAGGAAACGTGAATTTTAAATTCAATTGCTAACATCTTGTAGATTAGTTTTTCCTTCGCCGTTGAACATTGACTTCTGCTACAACTATTAAACAACTATATAACTACAACTATATTCTATTAAACTTCTGCTACAACAATTCTGCAAATAAATCGGCTATTTTATTAATAAATTTATATGCATATAGTTACTAATTGTCGGATATTTTTAATGCTAAAATGATCTGTGCTTTCATGGTAGTTACGTAATTGAATATGTGAGGAGCTGATTATTAAAAGGCAAGTATTTTATTCAGATTTATTATCTTTCTATAAAAAATCTACTGTTTTGATGTCTTAACCCCCAAATAAAAGATATATGAATAATAAGAATAAATTTATTAATTTCATTTACATTTTTTTCCAGATAATTTTATGATTAACATCATTCTGAAAGTTTAAAAATAATATAAGAATATATATATATATATATATATACTATATTAAATTAATATATCATTCTATATCTTAAATGATTGCAGAAGTAAATCTATGGAAAACTAATTATGTCAAGATAGCTAGAATTTTTTTTTCTTTAATTGAATTAATATATAATGAGAAAATTAATCACTTTCATCTATATACTGTCTGTGGAAATAACAATAAAGATTAGGAAATGATTTATAATCATAGCAATGATCTGTAATCATTGCAAGAACTTAAAAGTGTTTTTTTACGTTGATATAAATTCCCCCTCCCCATGTTTAGTTTTTTTTTCTTATTATTATCCTGTTGTTATTTTTTTTTCTTTATTTTTTCTTTTCTTATTTCATAAACTAAATGTTTAAATAAAAATGGAATTGAAATTGTTTTATTTAGGGCGAGGAATGGACACTTTATACAGATATTCAATCTAAGTGTTAAAAAGTATTAGAAAATAAAATTTCAACATAAAATACAAAGACTCAAATCATCTTGAACATTCTTTTCTAAATGGTGAAATGAATGAAAAAGAATTTAATGCACAACGTATAGACGCAATATAGGCAGTCTTATGAATATTTAATGTGAACATAAAATTAGTTTTTCACTTTTAAATATATTTCAGAAATGCATGTGACGAAATATTAACTCATTTACTTAAAAAAATATAATAATATAATTTAAAAAAAGGGCAACTCTAGAAACTAAACTCGTTTAAAAGCAAATAAGACAAAGGGATTTAAGATTTTTTTTATTAAAAATGTCATGGAATTTTGTTTCTAAGTGATTTTAATTTTTTTAATTCAGATTTTAATAAAAAATTTAAATTATTTAATGCTTTTTTAATCATTGATCATTCAAATTTTAATGCTATTTAAAACTTATTTACAATTTTTTATATAAATAATAATTTTTAAAACTATAAATGTGAACAGTAATTAAGCATGGATAGACAAAATTTTAAAAAATTACTCAATAAAAATTAATATTTGAAATACGTAGATTGTTAATACACCTACATCCACGTGCTCAGGAAAAACAATTTGGTTTTTATTCATGTAATCATCTATTTATCTTGAAATAACTTGCTAACTTGTATTTTCCAATAGGTAATATTTAAATAAAAGTGCTGGCAATCTTGAAAATCAAAGTTATTAAGCATAAAAACAAGCTCATTTCTCGACAGCCATGAAAAGAAGCAATATTTCACAGTGATTGCTAAAGCGATTTAGAAAATTCTATCTCAAATGAAACTGTCTCTTTCCATAATGCCCTTATTACTCAGTTCTATTGCAGGCATCTATAGTAATAGCAGCATTCCAAATGAAAAAACGATGACTGTACTACTAATGCTGGTGTCAGAATTGTTTTCAAGAATATTCCTCTTGAAAACTGTTTCAAATAGAAATAGTTTCCTAGGTAGTTGCTTGCCCTTCGTAAACAAGAAAAAAAACCCTAATAATTTTTTTTTTAAGCCTTTATTAGCAATATGACTACAAGATATTTCTTCTTTCGAAAAATATTATGCCGGTAGTGAAACAAAAATTGGGAAAGAAATTATTTTTAAATATGGAAAGGATTTGTTCTTAAAGAAAATACTTCAGATCAGTCTAGAGAAAACATATTTATTAAATGTTATAAAATGTTTTACATTTGAAATACTTTTAAGAAAATTGTTTTAAAAAATTATTTTTATTTAAAGCGTAGAATATAAATTATACTTATTTGCCTTTTCTTATTATAATTCGAAATTTTTTTAAATGTTAATTTAAAATAAAAAGTGATATTTTAAGAATGATCATGAATTGAAAAATTATATTTTCATAAAACATTTTTATTTTAATACTAAAGTACATTTTATTTTATAAAAATTACATTAGAAAAATTAGAATGAATTATGAAAAATTTCTTGCAACTTTATAAAAATAGTTTTTTTTTTTTTTTTCCTAAATTTTTTCAAATTATATTCAACTTATTTTAGCATATTGTAATACAAATATTGAAATTTATTCAAAATTTAAAATTAAACAACGTTCTCAAATAAACAAATTGTGTTGAAGAAATATTCATATATTTTTTATTAGTTTTTGTTAATAAAGATTCTTGCTTAAAAAATACCTAAGTCTGTAACAAATATGAAGAATTAAAAAAATGTTTCAACATAAGCATTTTTATTTAATGATGGTAAAAGAAAAATGATTTACTTTGGTAACACTATTATAAACATTTATTAGATCCAAGAGATAAAAAAAAATCTTTTGTGTTCAGAGAAACATGTTAGAAAATGTAAATTACGTTATATTTAAAATCACGAAATAAATGTAATTTATTTTTTGACACTATAGCATTTTTTTGTTTGATATTCAGTATTTTTAAATCATTTACATTTATTAAAATTTATAAAAGCATGTATATATTAAGATCAATCAAGTTGTTTGTAGTCCAATTTTTTTTAAATTTAAAATTACCATCATTATCGGTTTCTCTAATGTACTTTTTTTTGTGTGAATTTTCTAAGGCATATTTTAATTTTTTGGAAATTTTCTGAGCTCAGTTTTAATTTTGTCTCATGCATGTGATAAAAGTTTATATTGAAAAGACAAGATTTATGTCATTGTTGTGGTTTCTTTGCCTATTATTCATTATTTTTATATAAAATTTACATTTTACAAAAGGTTATCTATCTTTTTACATTAAAATTTGCATATTGTCTTTTATTTACATATTACCTTTTCAATCTACATTAAAAAAAAGTTAATCCTAAAGAAATTTTCCTCTTCCATCTGGCGCCATGTATTTGCATTTATTACAATGTATTACATTTAATTTGATGTAGGTTTATCGTTTAATCACACACACTTTTTTTCTGTTTTATTCCCTTATTAAAAATTAATAGCTATTAAATCTTACAAAATTATTTTTTGATAGTCTTCCTTCAAATGTTTTCAATATTAAATACTACAACTGTTTGTTTTCATTTGTTGTGTTATTTGAAACATGTCCTTTACAGTACAGGTATTATATTTTACAAATCATCTTAAAATAAGTAAAACTTCAGCTATCTTATGCGAGAAAAAAGTAATAATTTGAAAACAAATTTTTCATTAATATATATTTAAATGACATACATAATATGGTACTCATTTAATGGTATATATGATATGGTATACATTTAACGGTATACACAGTTTTAATGGTAAGCTTAAATTTCTGAATATTTCAGCAAATAAATTTAGCAATTTCAGCGATTTTTAAATTCCTTCCAATCTGTAATCCTTCAAGGACGATTTGGTATCAACCTTCGAACTGTAAGCTCTCTATCAAATAAATTTAAAGCAAAGCTGCAAAAATAGCAAAATAACAAAATTTGATATGTTTATTATTAAAAAAATAATGTTAGTTTTGCAGAAATCCGCACTTTTTATGCATTATTACCCTTGAGAAAATCACGACAACGTCTAACAAATGCTAAAAACGTAAGCCTAATGTTAAATTCTTCTAATATGCATGTATTCAAGGCAAAACTATTCCGAACACTATCTTAAAAATGAAGCCATTTTCACGTTTCTTTCCTGCCACTAAAGTTGCATTGCTTTATAAGAAGTCGATCTCAGAATGCATATGAATTGCCACTTGCACTTTATATTCTTAATTTCTAGAAAAATTAATAGAAAAGAAGAATCACTCTTCTATTTGGTATTTGCTGGTGAATTATTGTTTTTTTTTTCATATATGTATTATATTTATATATGTGTGATAACGAAAGTGAGTCTTTTAGAAATATAAAGTGGCATAACATTTATGTCATATTTTAAAATTTATTTAACTTAAAATTACTTTACAATTTATTTATTGAATTGTTTTATTTTAAAAATTTAAAATTATGGCACAAAGACCCTGAAAAGTATCAGTACAGGAATTATCATAAATGTTGAAATAAATCTATATCAATACAAATAACGTTAATTAACGTTATAAATAAAATTAAAATTAACATAAATATCAACTGATCAATTGTTTATTTATCCTTGCTATTCATAGCTATCGGCAATATATTTCCCACCAATTTAGATATTTTTTTATCTATTGTTATGCATATACATTCCAAACAATTTATTTAATATAGTATAAATAACTTAACAGTTTACATTTTCAGTGGGTTTAAAGTTCATAACAAATTACAAAACAACTCGGAACTCATGTATTACAAAAGATTAATTGACAGATTTAAGTATTCTTACTTAAAATTTAATTAATGGCAATTGTTATTAAATACTTCAGGTGTTTGTAAGGATTTAGAAAACTAACACTTAAATCAATGTTATTGTTCAATTCATAAAAGCACAAATGACTTTAATTAAAGCTATAATAAAATTAAAAATAACATATTAGTTGTTAATTTATTGATGTGTTAATTTTTTTAAATATCATTATTCATCTACAGCCTATTTCATTTAAACTATGATATTTTTATCTATTTATAAGGCTATGCGTGCAAATCTAATACAATTTGCATATTTACTAGGTTTAAATAACAGGAAGTATTAATAACCTGATTTGAACTAATGCATAACAAAAGAGTAATTCACTAATTTCAATATACTTTTCAATATTCTTAATTAATGGCATTCGTTATTAAATATTTCTGGTGCTTGTAAGGATTTGGAAAACCAACACTTAAATTAATGTCAATTATCAAATTTATAACAGCCCAAATAACATTAATTAAGACTATAAATAAAATTAAGAAAAACATATTAGTTGTTAATTTATTCATGAGCTATTTTTTTTAATATTCTTATTCATCTGCAGTATATTTCATTTAAACTATGGTACTTTTATCTACTTCTAAGGTTATACATGCAAATCTACAAATCTAATAAAATTTGCATTTTCATTAAGTTTAAATTTAAGCATTACGAATCTGCTTTGAACTAATTCATTACAAAAGAGTAGTTCACTAATTTGAATATTCTTGCTTAAAATTTAATTAACGCCATTTGTTATTAAATACTTCAGATGTTTGTAAGAATTTAGAAAACCAATACTTAAATTAATGTTGTTGTCAAATTTATAACCACACAAATAACAATAATTAAAGCTATAAATAAAACTAAGAATAACATATTAGTTGTTAATTTATTCATGTGATTTTTTTTAAATATTCTTATTCATCTGCAGTTTATTTCAGTTAAACTATGGTTATTTTTATCTATTTCTAAGGTTATACATACAAATCTAAAAAAAAATTGCATTTTCATTAGATATAAGTTCTTAAAAAATGCTTTTAACTAATTTATTACAAAAGAGTAATTCATTAATTTGAATATCCTTACTTAAAATTTAATTAACGCCATTTGTTATTAAATACTTCAGATGCTTGTAAGAATTTAGAAAAACCAATACTTAAATTAATGTTGTTGTCAAGTTTATAACCACACAAATACCGTTAATTAAAGCTGTAATTAAAATTAAAAATATCATATTACTTATTTACATATTCCTGCGTTATTTTTTTTTTTTTTTTTTAATATTCTTATTCATCTACAGCATATTTCATTTAAACGATGGCAATTTTTATCTATTTTTAAGAATATACATAAAATTAGCATTTTCATTAAATTTAAATTACTGAAAGTATTACGAACCTGATTTTAACTAATGTACAACAAAAGAGTAATTCACCAATTTGAATATTCTTATGCAAAATTTAATTAAATGGGCATTTCAAACTAAATACTAAGGTTAATTTACAGAGGTTTTAGAGAAATCAGCCTTGAATTAATGTTATTGTCAAAGTAAATCTGCAGCACTACAAATGGCATTAACTTAATCTCAGACACGCTTGCCAATTGGTAGAGGTGTGGAAAGATTCCGAGTGGAATCCAGTATGTGGTGTAAGGGAAAGGGAAGAGGAAGGTGTCGAAAGATATAGGAAGCGACGCCATACGTCTAGATGATTCGTATTCTGTTTGAAGAGCAAGGAAGCGAGAGGCAAATCATCTTATGCAATTTCCCAAAGCGGAAGCAGGAACTAAATCAACACATGTAAATGCATGGGATTCTCCTGAGGGTCTATCGTGTTTATCTATCTCTTCTAAGCCGATATTGAGCCTGCAGAGGTCAGGAGGCTTAGGAAAGTATTCTTTTTTCAAGAGCCTCGGCGGTGGAGAGGCCTCCGATCTGGTAGTCGTGTCATGCTTAGAGATGGATTAAAGCTGAATCTCTGGCTGAAATGGTGAATATGTACAACGCGGTTCTTTTTTCGGTTCATAGCTCGTAGAAATGTTTTTTTTACTTTTTTTATTTTAGAAATTCATTGGACATGAGGTTTTATTTATATGAAAGATGTTTTGTATGTGATATAAGGATTGACGAATTGAATAAAAGTGGTCACTTTATTTTTATCATTGGTATTTAATGTTTTCTAAGTAAATAAATGCATTTTGCATTACTTAATCAAAGGGCATTTTTTTAGAATGGTATACATAGAAGGGTAAATCACTAATTTGAATATTCTTAAGTAATAATAAAAGTATAAATTAATATAATTTATAATTTTGCTTACAATTATTTGGTTATGTTTGTAATGCATGTATTATAATTGACTTAGATAAACTTGCTGGTTAGCTAGTTTAATTTCCAAAAAGAAGCTAAATATAATATCTGAAAACCGAACTAAAACGAGATCTCCATAATTACGCCGAAAATTCGTAATAAAATATGTAGGCTGGGATGCCTCTCCAATGGATTAAACAAACTGAGAATATCAGGGGTGGTTATTGCAAATTAGGATTGCAACCAAATGGGTGTAGTTTTTACATGATGCATTAGCATTACTGAATTTGTGTCAACGAGAACTTGTAAGTGATGAAGAGTTTCAAAATGGCTAGGGCTGGTTAAATTGTAATTAACTTTATAAGATAAAACGAAGAAGGTAAATAGGTCAAAATAAATTATATTTAGAAAATATCTAATTTTTATTTTAAAAAGCTTAC
Organism: Caerostris darwini; assembly: GCA_021605075.1. Lineage (NCBI taxonomy): Eukaryota > Metazoa > Arthropoda > Arachnida > Araneae > Araneidae > Caerostris > Caerostris darwini. Next base: position 92,729 of record BPLQ01005610.1, on the reverse strand, counting down.
TTCAATTAAAACAAATCTTCTCGGACTTTTCTTTAATTTAGAGAGAAATTGCATAGAGTTATTGAAAAATGGCACTCAATACAAACTTCCATTATCCTTTACTCTCAGATGTTTTTCGTTAGTTATAATAAAAAATATAACACTTATCTATTTTTAAAAGACTCTGAATCTTAATAATATGATCTACAATTTTTTTTTCTGAATATCCCATTGCTATTTTCCTTTTCTATAAATATTTATATTTTATTTTAAATAATGTTTTTTAAACTTACTTTATAAAAAGAGTTTGTAAAAAAAACATATTATACAATCAAACTTTAAAAAAGTACAAGAAATTGTTTTTTAATTTTTTGTGTGAAATAAAATAGAATTGTTCAATTAGATTTGATGTGTAATTAATATGGTATGCTTTGTTATGCACTTGCCAATAAAATATGATTCAATAAATTATAGTAATAATCCAGAATAAATTTATTTCTATTTTTAACGAAAAATTTATGATGAGGATGACGATCTTATTAAAATGTAAGTAAGTAATTATTTGAGAAATTCTCTGATTGTACATTATAAGCATATTATTTCCAAATTCAAAGTTATAATTAACGACAGACTTCTATAAAATAATAAAAGGACATATTAAATATTTGACGTAAGTTATGCATTCATGATATATGTTTCGTCACTTTCTTGTTTTTAGTATAACTTTCCTTGAATTTCATTATTTGTCTATTGCTACTTTATATATTAAACATGAAATTATCTTTCACCAATAGGAAATAATTCGGCTTTGAAAAAAATTGTCAAAAACTGGTTTTTAAATTAATATAGTATGAATATATGTGGGATTTATTTGTCTGGTAATCACCAGATAGCGACACCTTACGGCCGCTTGTCTTTGACAGAGCTGTTTACAACATGGGGGTGTATTGAACTTTGAACTCTGACCCCACGAGAGGGGAGCGGGTCCCCTTGGATTAGAGAGGAAAACCCCGCAGATGGGCGCGGAAGAGAACGCTGGGAGATGGCGCGCAACGCGCTGCGTCAAGCAGCGGTAGAAAATGGTTTAGCGCTTGATAAATAACCAATGTAAATATTATTGTAAATTATAGATCAAATCCCCTAGACACCCGCTGCAAAACTGTAGGTTCAGCCGGGATACGTTTGTTGAAACCGGTGTAACACTACATAAATTGGGGTTTCGGCCGGGATGCGTCTTTTTGCAGGCGGCGTAAATCTACATATATTTTTAACAGATACATGAACTTCCATTAGCAGAGTAATAAGATATATGAAAATGAATTATTTAAACTTATATCTCTCATAAAAGTACTTAAATGTAGTATTTAGCTATTTTACTCTAATTGAAGTTTCATTTTTAATGTGAAAAATATTGAATTTTACAACACTGCTAATGAAATTTAAAATTATTCAATAAAAAGATTGGGTAACTAATATAAATTCAGTTGAATGAATTGACATCTGAAGTTTGATTGTTATCTCGGAACTAATATTTAAATTCCAGCCTGTTCATTTGTTCCACATCCTTCTACTTGTATTGAAAGTCCTCATTCAAATGCAAATACCGCGCAGCTGAATAGACACGATGCTTTAAACTCGGAAATAATCTGTGCTGTCAAGCCTAATAGTGTATTCAAGTTGATTAAAACCTCCATGTAAATATCGATTGGCCAGCTACCTAGTTTTGGAGATGTTTATTTATTCAGGACCATTATTAATAATTTTAAAAGATATTTTTCTATTATTAATTATTTTATGCCCATTATTTTCATTTCTATTTCTAATTATTTTATGCCATTTATTTTCTGTTATTAATTATTTTATTAATATTTTATCTGTGCCGTCAAGCCTAATAGAGTATTCAAGTTGATTAAAACCTCCATGCAAATATCGATTGGCCAGCTACCTAATTTTAGAGATATTTATTTATTCAGGACCATTATTAATAATTTAAAAATATATTTTTCTATTATTAATTATTTTGTGTCCGTTATTTTCATATCTATTTCTAATTATTTTATGTCATTTATTTTGTAATATTAATTATTTTATTAATATTTTATCTGTACTGTCAAGCCTAATAGAGTATTCAAATTGATTAAAACCTCCATGTAAATATCGATTGACCAGATACCTAGTTTTAAGAGATATTTATTTATTCAGGACAATTATTAAAAATTTTAAAATATATCTTTCTATTATTAATTATCTTATGTTAATTTTATCTTGTAAAGTATGGTTTGTAATTTATATATATAAAATTAAATTAAAAGTTTTAAGGTGTTTTTGAATTGATAAAAAAGAAAAAAGGAAATTTTAAAGTAATGCAGTAAAAAAAGGGATGCAGCGTATTAATAGTGCATAATAATTTTTCACAATCGTTAAGCATTTTTTTCTTGTTTTATTTTTTAAATTTATTTATTTATTTTTATTTTTTCGTTTTGTATTTAAAATATTTTTCAATCGTTTGACTAGAATTTTTTGAATAAAGCTGCATTTGTTAAAAATTTTTTAATCAATTTTATTGCAAGTTAATTTAATCAATAAAATTATTAAGAGATGATTGATTTAATTTTTGTAAATGATTGATTATAATTGATTGTGAATTTATTACAGTTATATCTGTTTATATATAAGATATAATCGTATTAAATTTTGTGTATGAGGTTTTATTTCTATGTACTAGATTAATGAGTAGCAATTTATGATTGTGGGTTACAATTTATTAGTTTTGGTATTCATTTATATTTTTCTAAAAAAAGGATAAATATACATAAAATTGTGCAGTATAATATTCAATAACATAGTGATCTTTTGAAAAAAATTACCATTTCTTATTTTAAAATAAGTTGTTTGTTTTTTATTTAATTTTTTAATAATAGAAAGGACCATTGCTATATAGTTAATTTAATCCAAAATATAATACTTATACATAGCAATTAATACTTATACATAGCAATATCCAATACATATATATCTGGTTAGGTAACACAATTCTAAATACATGAATTAATACATGAAACAATAACAATCAGAAAAAATCTATTTTCTTGAAATCATTATATAATATTATTATATATTTTTTTTTGCTTTTTGTTATTGCATATATCAATAATAAACAACATATTAATGCATTCGACATATTGCAATAGACGTGGACGGATTGCTTGAAGGTAATACATGATTTACTGCAACCTGTAATTGCATATTACTATCCTAATGAACCTTTACTACAGACTGGTATATTCCCTGAACTACTAGATACTATACTGATCACTTTGTCATGCAAAACTGATTGTTATTGATTCCAACGGGAATATACTAGTTGCAATACCTTGCGATTTATATTAATTATACATTAAAAATATTTCATTACAAAGCCGATACAGCCCATATTTTCATAGACATCGCTATTATCAGCTTTAAAATAACAGAAATAATTTTTTTATATTAAAAAGAAAATATTTTTTATAATTTTTTTGTATTAAATTTGCTATTAAAGAATGTACTCTTCATATTCGGAGTTAATTTGTCCCTATTAGGGATTTTTAATCTTACAAAACTATGTGTAATGTCTTACTTCTGTATATTTAGTCAAAAGTAAGGAAATACTTATAAATTTTTAATTTTTAATAAAACTTTTAATTATTATTATAACACAAAAGCTGTTGCTTTTAAATCTTTTCTGGTTATTATTTTATTATTTGATGTTTTATTGCCCTTTTGGGAATATTCTAAACATTTTCTTAGGAAACTGTAACGAATTAATCATATAGGTAATAATCAGGTAATTATTGTGAGTTCTACGTCATTTCTTATTATAAATATAGAGTCTTTATATGTTTTAAATATTTTTGACTGCTTTGTAAAAAAACACTATGCAACGACAAATGGTTTTCTTGTTTATTCATAATATGGTGATTTATAAATTTTTTAAATATAAAAACCAATAAAATAAAAACAGTATACTTCTTATTAACATAAACAATTATTAGCAGGTATTTACCTACTACACAATTTACTAAATCTTATTAAAGTACTAAATTTGCATCACTTAAATAATTTTCATTGATTATTTATTCATTGCAGAATTGTTTTCCTTAAGCTGTCCAACTAAAATTATATATAATTGCATAGTTGCATTTTACGAGTAATCGCATTTTACTAAATTTTAAATATATAATATATTATATAATTATATATATATATATTATTAAAATATGTAAACATATTATTTTAGTAAAATATCCCTTCAAGCTCGGGAACACACGATAGTGCGGGTGAGGCATTTTTGAAAATTTTTTATGGAAATGCCTAACCCACGCGATTGTGTAGGTTGCCCCCCCCTTTGCCTCAGGGGGGCATAGAATTTTTTTAGTTTTTGTTTTATTATCATTGGAGCCAATGTCTACTAAAAATTAAAAAAAAAATAATTTAAATATAAAAAAAATCAGGTCTTAAAGAAATATTTGACAAATATGTATACTGTGTATTTAAATAATGATTAAGATCCAGAATGAAAGAATGTTTTTTTCCCTATACTGTCCAACTAAAAATTATAGATAGTTGCATTTTACTAAATTTTAAATTTATATACATTATTTAAATATACAAACGTATCAATAAAGTAGAATATTTGACAAATACTTGTATTATATGCCTTGTATTTAAATATTTATTAAGATACAGTTGATTTAGCAATATTTTGAAGATTAATTATTTCGAATTTATCTTTTAACTTTCCAATTATTTCGGGAAAAAAACACAGAATATATAGATATTGTTTTCGGGAGCAGTGTTCCATTTCCTTGACCACTTTCAATTATTCGTATTGATTATTTTAATTTCAAAATGATAGGCTATTTTTTTGGTTATTTTTATTTCGTTTAGACATTTTTATTTCAAAGTGAAAATGAGATTTTTCAAGGTAAGCAAAACGATTTTAATTCTCTCTATACATTTTTATTTTTTAAGTTCTGTTATACTTTCGTTTTTATATTAAATTCTAAATTTCATGGGTAACCTGTATATCGATCCAGTATTTTTTATTTTAATTTTCTAATACAGTTTTATTTCCAGTGTACTTAAATTTGTTTTAAACATTGAAGCTTATCTTTGCTTTTTATTTTTTTATTTCGAAACTCAAGGGATTCATAAGCCGTTATGACCTGCTAGACCAAACATAAATACAGAACTCTGAGCAGGCTGCTTTATTTTTTGTTTGACATGGACAGCAAATAGCGGCATGTGGCCGAGGCATTCCAATGATCTTAGCAACAGTCAACCCGGACTTATCGATTTCTGCGTAATACTTCATTCTTGCTCTTGTATAATTGTTTTTATTCGATTTCAGTTTCTGCTTTATTATTTATTGAGGTCTTTGTAAATGCATTCCTGGTCGGTTTAATAAAGTTGATTAAAATTGCAATAAATACTTAGTTATTCTACATTATAATATTTAGATTTGTTTGTTTGCTTATGAAGAATTACATATGTGCTTTATATTCTGCTGCTGAAAAAAATATTATATCTGTGTTATTATGTCGCAAAAAATTATTATATATGTGTTGTAAAAAACTGTTATATCTGTGAATTACATTTTTTTTTTATTTTTCCTTCTAATAACTTGACCCAATGATTTCGATTAAATTGTGTTCGATATCATATTAACAATAAATAAATTTTAATACAATATAGATTTTGAATAATTTGCTAACATTATATAACAAACCGTTAATCATATCCTTATAAATCATGTGCGTTCATTACTTTGACTTATTTTCTACATTTCAAAATGGTATAAACCTCACATATTTTACATTAATGCTGAGAAAACGTTTTATTTCAATATTCTATTAAAATTGGAACAAATACTTAGTTATGTTAAATTAAAACATTTAGATTTGCTTGCTCATGAAGAATTACATAATTGTTATGTCCTTTATATCCGGCTGCTGTAAAACTTTATTATATATGTGTATTACAAAAACATTTTTTTTCGTTCTAATTATAGCTTCATTAAAAGATTTCGTTTAGATTGTGCTACATAACATACAGACAGTAGATAAGTCAAAATCTATATTGAATTAAAAACATAAATTTTGATTTATTTGCTAACATTATATATCATAATGTTTATTATATCATTATAAATCATGTGCACTCCTTATTTTGTCTTATGCTCTACTTAACAAGATGGTATAAATCTCACATATTTTATGTTCATGTGGAGAAAACAGTTTATTACAATACTTATGAAATATGCTTAAAATATTACAATAACCAATATACATCTTTAGTAGTAAATATAAATAGTTGTATACACATTTATTTATCAATTTCTGGAATAATAATCTAAATTTAATTTTCGTTTAAAATATTTATTGTTTGCTTATAAAGCAGAATCACATAAATTTGTCGAATAAAAATAAATAACTATACATAGACTGAAGAATTTTAGTGTTATGAATCATTTATAAATGCATTTATTTTTTCAACTCCTGTAAAAATCATTGAAATTCATAGAAAGGTTAAAGAGTAAGAATATTTTCTCAATATAACGTTGAATCCATAAGAACAAGTAGATCAACGTCAAATATATGGATTTCAATAAACATTTGGATTTCCTTCAATAATTTCTGTTTAAAAAAATTCAAGATTTTTTTTATATATAATTAATTTAGATTATTTAAAAACAATACTAAAATATCTGTATTCCCAATTACCCTTTATACCTTTCATATTATTTAATAGATATTTTTAATATATTAATAAACTTTTATAATTATCGTTACCTTACAAATATTATTTTAGGCTATATAAACATATTGAATTAAAAAAAAAAATTGATAAATTTTATAATTTAAATATATATCTATTAAATGTAATATATTTCAAATATTATAATTTCATTCAATAATTTCTGTTTAAGAAAATCTAATGCATTTTTTATGAAATGAATTCAAACGTATGTTCAAATATCTGTATTCAAAATAATCCTTTTTACCTTTCATATTATTTAATAGATATTTTTTAATGTATTAATAAATCTTTATAATTATCATTAATTTACAAATATTATTTTATTTTATATGAACATTTTGAATTATAAAATAAAAATTGATATACTTTATATTTTTTTGTTTATCTATAATAACAAAAATAAGCGTTTTTTTGGAAAATAACATATATTTTCTAATAAATACATATAATTAAATAGAAAGCTCTTGGTTTACAACATTTAAAATTATCAAGTTGTTTCAATATCTTGTGAAACTTTAATTTCTAAGGAATTATTCTAATAAAAACTGTATAGCATAAGAAGTTAAAGCAATCTATGTAGACAAAACAAAATGTAACTGCCTCCAGCTGTGAATCAATGTCAACCAGCCTTTGGATTTCTCGCAATGTGCAGATGAAAGAATTGTGCCTTACAGATGAAAAATGGTATCTGTCAATCACATTGCTTCCAGTCATTTCTCTCCAGTGAAATAGTGTTATTCACTGTTTGGTATTCCTTTATGGTAAAGGATATTCTTTCTGTGGTTCAATATAAAGCATGATAAATTACATGCACTTTTTTATGTTATGTTGCGTTTTTAGGTGGTTGACCCCCATCCTTTCAGCTTATGATAATTTTTTTTCTTTATTTGTAGAAAGAAAATATAATTATTCCATTGTTATAATTATAAAAATATTGTTGATAAAAGATTATGAACTCAGTAATAATTTTAATGTATTGAAATGAATAAAAAGTAGAGTGTGAAGTTAAATTTTTCGAGCTATAATTTTTTAATAAATTTTTACTAAAAAAAATTGTACATTTCGATCTTCTTATTTAAAGAATGACATTGACAAAATATAATTAGTCCATTGTTATAATTGAGAAAAATATCGATAAAAAATTATGAATTCAGTAATGGTTTTCATGTATTAAAATGAATAAAAAATAATCTGTGAAGTTAAATTTTTTGAGCTATAATTAGTTTAATAGATTTTTATTACAAGAAATTATACAAATTAATCTTCTTATTTAAAGAACGACATTGGTGTTTGTAAATATACCATAATAAATGAGTTCAAATTAACTAAGATTACAATCATAAATTTGTCTTGAATATTGTATAAACAGAAAAATCTGTTAAGAAAAAGTATGATTTGCAATGTTATACAATTAAACAGAAATCTAAATTATGTTTTTTGTTGATGTTTAACTATTTTCACATAATAGTAATTATTAATTCGAATTTCAATAGATAAGATAATCTAATTTTCAATAGATAAGATATCTAGAAAAAAATAACATTAATATAAAAAAATTTCTATTTTTACAGATACAGTTGGAATTTGGTTTCTATTTTTGAATCACTCTATAAAGGTATGCAGAAGTATATCAAAACATTTATTTAAGATAGAATTGAAAGCAAAATTTCTAAAGCGAGGAAATAGGACCATTTGTACGTTTTTATATTGAAAGAGTACATTATATTTATAACTATAGGAATCCCTATAGTCCTATTGTACAATAACATTTATTTACGAACAAATTCTATTTGCAATACTTGGAAAATGATCACTTTTCAAGAATCCATGATTGAAAAAAAAAGTTCATATTAAAGAATAGGAATTCTTATTTAGAGTTACATAAAGCTTTATGAAAAATATGACATAAATCTAAGAATATAACTCTAAGGATTCTTATATTTATGTCGAATAATAAAATATATTTATAGATTATAATTGAAGAAACCAAAACAAGATTAATAATAAGAATTTCTTTTCTGAAAGGAATATCAAGCAAATTTTAATCGAATTATTATTTCCTTTAGTACCAACGTTATTAAATTACACAAAAGTTTAAGAAATATATTGCATACAAATTTTATGAAAATACACGATAGAATTGAAATATGTATTCATTGAAAAGCTAATTATAACTACGTGCTGTTATGTAAAGGAAATCATAATATTATTCCTCCTGAAAGAAATATCACTTGCAAAGACATATATTTAATAAAATTATTCGATCATATGTCATATAATGAGACAGAAAATCATTTTAATAATCCATAGAAGTGTATTTTTAAGGAAAATATTTAATCAGTTTTAAAATATTTCAAAATGATATAATAAACGAATAATTTGAATTGAAGAAAACCATTCAATAAGCAGCACATTTAAAATAAAAAATGAATATGTGAAAGAATGAATGGATAGATATATTATTCTTATGACTATGAATATAGTTATATTATTATATTTATTATTGTTATATATTGCTTCTATAGAACAAATATAATGGTATCATAAATTATTCATCAATCCATGCTAGTACAGTCAATATAATAACCTAAAAAAACATATGAAAAAACACAGGTATCTCACTTTTTATACATAATTTTCCTTATGTTAAAAACAAGTTTAAGAAGTTGTTGAATTTTTTCTGAAATAATTCTGTTATTTGGATATGTACCGTACGGTATATTTCTTCATTTAATATAAACCCATATTTGTGGTTACTTGATCCACCGTCATGTATGGAAACATTCATTTTTAAACCTTCAACAGCAGCAGTTCTCTCTGACGTCACAATGCCATGTTCTTGAATCACGATAAGGAGCTTCTTTCACATGTCACACCAATTAATACTTTTGTACTTAACTCGTAGACTTGATGATGCGACAATCAAGTATCACCATACCATATTTTCATTTAATAATGAGTTACAATAGGATTTATGTCTTCACTTGTCAGAAATATTGCATCAAAACGCTGATAGTATTTTGGTACATTTCTTCAGTAGGTATTGCTATTGCTTCTACGGTGATGTTTATTTCTTTATGATCTTCTACCACTTAATGGAAATTATTTACACTACTAGCAACAATATTGCAATCTTAGAGGACAGGGTTATAAATTTCTTAATTTTTAAAACATTTATTATAGCGGTGAAATTATTGATACATTTAAACAACATTTGTCCAATTTCTGACCATATTTGCTTTTATGCTATGGAATTATCTACAGTTACACTTTAAAATATTTACGTGTAATTTAAATAGGTATTTACTAACATAATTATAAATATATTACACAGATATTTAACGAAATATAATATATTGTAATAAGCATTATAAATGTAAATATGTAAGTAAGGATCCATCATGCATATCCACAACGAACCACAACCTTGAATTGAAAGTTATTAGTTCTTTTTTCAAAGACAGGTTGACCCTTATGTTAGATTTTGAACTTTATATGCTCCTTTCAAGAACTAGTTGATGCTTACGTTAGACTTTGGACTTAGTACCTTTTTTTCAGCGCTTTAAACTTTGGAAATGATAATGGAGAGGAAGAAAAAGGGAGTGTGCAGAGTCGAGTGAAGAGTTCTAGTGAGTGCTGAGGACGCAGAGATCTTTAACGAAACACATTTTTAAGATGATTTTATAAATATTTATTATATAACTGTGTGTGTTGTGTTATTTGTTGCAGATGTGTAGTGCTGTCTTAAAAAAATTTAATAAATATGGAAGCTAAGCCTTGCATCATTATTTTAAGAAATAATTCAGTTTCAAGCATGAAACAATACTGAATCAAGGTTACACCCATATCAGGACCTCACTTCTATTGTATAAAAATGTTTATTTCAATATATACATTAGATTTCTTATAGTGGAAGAGTTTTTGGAAGATTTTTTTTAAATTAAGGAAAATTAATCATATTTTATTTGTTCAAAATAATTCAGAAATTATATCTCAATTTCAGTTTCCATTTAAAGGTTTCCAAAGTTTTAATCGTTGAATATATTTTTTTCTATTTCTTTGTCTTCACACTATTGAACGGTTCATATTCACTTTTTACAATTTAAATTAGAAATCTGAACAAAAAATTTTAAATTTTAGTTCAAATGCAATTTTTAGTGAGGTAGGAGTTTGAATATTCCAAAGCAAGCTTTATTTCAATTTTCGAGACTCTGACTTGATTAAAATGTCACAACCATATCTGAAAAATTCAAACCATCTACGGCTTTATAGAAGAAAGAAAATGCTTCAAAAAAGAGCAATTGGTAAATAAAATGTTCATACGATAGCAGTCGTCTAAAGTAATGCTTTTTTTTTGAATATGTTTGAGAAAAATCTAATCTGCACGCATTTTGTAGCTCTAAAGGGTCATAATGTTCTCTTATCACTGGTGGAAAAGAGAGATGGAAAAATCGAAGTATGATGCTAAAGAAACGAAACTCATATCAAAATTTCAATGCTCTAAAATGATGCTTTTATCCGTATCTGCACTCTGACGTTTTTTTTTTTTTTTTTTTTGCATAGAATTTAATAAAAAAGAAACATAAAAAGAATTAGAGATTAGAGAAAGGCAGGAAAATACATGCGTCTTTTTTCGGGATATTTTTGTATTACAGAAAATAAATACATCTTTTGAGAATCTATACATATTTTCCAGTTCTTAATATGAAAAATATATTATCTTGCGGATATTTTATATAGGATTTATGGTGTTTTAAAAACGCATTTGTCTAAATTTTTTCTATGCTTTGAGTCACCGAGATTAATTATTCTCTTTAATTTCACACTCTAACGCTAATTTAATATTATTGTTTAGAGTATTAGTATGTACTATTCAACTAAATGGAAAAAAAAGCAAAAAATAGGATAACCTAGATATTATTAGAGAATTACAATAACGTAAAATTTCTAAAGAATGATAAATGTAAATATATATATTTATATAATATATAATACGTACTTGCATATGGTTAGAGCAAATTCATACGCATATAATGCGGGCAGTACATATAAGGCCATATTTCTGTGGGTACACATATACTATGTAATGAGGATAATTTTTAAATACTATTTTGTTTTACGCAGTTTTAAGACATTTTTATTCATCATTTTTATAAATGACTTTTCAATATCAAAAACATTTGTCTGCTTTTTGATTTAATAAAATCTCCTAATTCATGCTTTCAATCTATCTCTGTATAAAATAATATATTTGCTTATATCTTATTCTTGTTTCTATTTAAAAGATTCCAGAATTTTATCGTTGAATATATTACATTTTCTATTTTCTTTGACTTTACGCTATTGAACTGTTCATATTTACTTTTCGAAATTTAAATTAGAAATCTGAACAAACAATTTTAAATTTTAGTTGAAGTGCAATTTTTAGTGAGGTAGGAGTTCAAATATTCCAAAGCAAGCTTTATTTCAATTTTCGCATCTCTGACTTGATTAAAATGTCACAACCATATCTGAAAAATTCAAACCATCTACGGCTTTACAGGAGAAAAAAATGCATCAAAAAAAAGCAATTGGTAAATAAAATGTTTCATACGCTAGCAGTCTTCTAAAGTAAGGCTTTTTTTTTTTCGGAATATGTCTGAGAAAAATCTAATCTGCACGCATTTTGTAGCTCTAAAGGGTCATAACGTTCTCTTATCACTGGAGGAAAAAAGAGATGGGAAAATTGAAGTATGATGCCAAAGAAACGAAACTCATATCAGAATTTCAATACTCTAAAATGATGCTCTTATCCCTCTCTGCACTCTTCCGTTTTTTTCTTTTTTTGCATATAATGTTTTTAATAAAAAGGAGCATGAAAAGAATTGGAGATTAGAGAAAGGCAAGAAAATACATGCGTCTTTTTTCGGGGTATTTTTGCATTACAGAACTAAATACATCTTTTGGGAATCCCTAGATTGTTTTTCAGTTCTTAATATGAAAAAATATATTATCTTGCGGACATTTTATATAGGATTTATGATGTTTAAAAAACGCATTTGTCTAAATATTTTCTATGCTTTGAATCACTGAGATTTATTATTCTCTTTAATTTAACACTCTAACGCTGATTTTATATTATTGTTCATAGTATTAGTATGTACTCTTCACCTAAATGGAATAAAGCAAAAAATAGGATAACCTAGATGTTATTAGAGAATTACAATAACGTAAAATTTCTAAAGAATGATAAATGAAATAAATATTTATATAATACATACTTGCATATGGTTAGAGCAAATTCATATGCATATAATGCGAATAGTACATAAAAACCCACATTTCTGTGTGTACACATATAACATGTAAATCGGGTAGTTTTTAAATCCTATTTTGTTTTACGCAGTTTTAAGACATTTTTATTCATAATTTTTATAAATGACTTTTCAATATAAAAAAAAAGGTCTGCTTTTGATTTAATAAAATCTCATCATTTATGATTCAATCTCTATCTCTATATAAAAAAATATATTTACTTATATCTTATTTTTGTTTCTATTCAAAAGAGTGCAGAATTTTATCGTTAAATATATTACATTTCCTGTTTCTTTGATTTCACGCTATTGAACTGTTCATATATACTTTTCGCAATATAAATTATAAATCTGAACAAATAATTTTAAATTGCTTTTTAGTGAGGCAGGCGATTCCAAAGAAATCTTTATTTCAATTTTCGCATCTCTGACTTGATTAAAATGTCACAACCATATCCGAAAAATTCAAACCATTTACAGCTTTACAGAAGAAAAAAAAAATGCATAAAAAAAGAGCAATTGGTAAATAAAATGTTTCATACGCTAGCAGTCTTCTAAAGTAATGTTCTTTTTTCTGAATATGTCTGAGAAAAATCTAATCTGCACGCATTTTGTAGCTCTAAAGGGTCATAACGTTCTCTTATCACTGGAGGAAAAAAGAGATGGGAAAATTGAAGTATGATGCCAAAGAAACGAAACTCATATCAGAATTTCAATACTCTAAAATGATGCCCTTATCCCTCTCTGCACTCTCACGTTTTTTTTTTGCATCGAATTTTGAAAAAAAAGGAGCATAAAAAGAATTAGAGATTAGAGAAAGGGCGCAACATACGTGCGTTCTTTTTTTCGGTGCATTTTTGTAATACAGAAACTAAATACATCTTTTGGAAATCTATACATATTTACCAGATATTAATATGAAAAATATATTATCTTGCAGATATTTCATATAGGAATTTATGATGTTTAAAAAAAAGCATTTGTCTACATTTTTTCTATGCTTTGACTCATTGAGTTTTTTATTAATTTAACACTCATAATATTAGTATTTATAATTCAACGAAACGGGAATAAATCAAAAATATAGGATAACCTAGATAATATTAGAGAAATGAAATGCCGTAAAATTTCTAAAAAAGGATATATGTAAATATATATTTATATAATATATAGTACATATTTACGTATGCTTATAGCAAATTTATACGCATGTAATGCGGATGGTAGATTTGTTTGATAGATATAGTGATTTATGAGACTTCACTTTCTATTATGTAGCATTCATCTTACTTTTTCAACCAGAATACTGTTCTCCCTTTCAGCAACTCCGTATTTATAATTATATGCCATGGAATACCTGATAGAAATACCTTTAGCAGTATAGTATATACAATTATATACAAACTCGTATATTGACAGTTACTTGTCCCTTAAAGCTTTTGATGTGTCGTATATTACAGTTAACTCCGAGTTTGCAGCGTTCATATCCCAACTATAATTAATTGAGCAATAGCGTCCCGACTCTTAAAAGCCTTCATTTTCGTCACGCCTGCAGTATGATCTACAACTTCGACGAACACCCCAGTATCGGTCGGGGAAGTGCCTCTTTCATCTACAATTTCAATCACATCATTGTGGGACAGCAAGAGTATCCCCCTCTTTTTTTTTCCATGTCTCCTCTATTTCGACTACTTTAATTGTTTTAAGTATGTTAATGTTTGTTTTAGACCCCATTTCAATTAAAGTAATGTGTACAAGACAAAAAAAATGATGAGAACTGATTACTTAATTCTAACGGTCTAATCATAGCTGCACTTTTAAAAACTGTCAAAAAATTAGTGATCTAATGAAAAGATTAGGTCCATAAACTTTTGAGACTAATGTCAAAAATCGCTTTGAAAATACAATAATTAAACACGAGAACAAAAAAAGGAAGAGAAAATATTTTAAACATAAGAAGGCAGACATGAACAGATATGAAGATATAGACATTTAAAAAACAAAAGAAAGAACCGATGATATCACAAACGTACAGATTCAGTTGTGCTTAAATTGGTCACAATTAATGCAGACATAATAAATTTTTATTTTAATTATATATATATATATATATATATATATATATTCTACGTTAAACGGGAAGGTGGAAGATCTTATCCCCTGGAATAGATATGTTCAAATTTATTATTGACATTAGTTATTCATAAATGCATATTGACGTCTTAAACAAAAATTCAAAATAATCAGTTGAAATTTTAGTCCACAGAGAGAATAAGAATCTATTTGGAAAATATACTTAAGTGCATTGCCTTGATAGTTCGATATTTCGTTGTTTTGCAATTAAAAGAAGTCGTTAAAAGGACTTCTTAGCCATCAGATTTGAACTTAATAGAACATACTTACCTAGAATTTAAAAACAGAATTTGGAAACATAGTATTTCTTTAAAACATCAAATAAAATCTATTAGGAATAAAAAGTGGAACAAAGTAAGCACATAATTTACTATAAGTACTTCGAATCTGTACCAAAACCATTAAAGTTAATTCTTAAAGCTCAGGAATTTTCGATAAAGTCCTAAAAATTGTTTAAAATTTATTTCAATGCCTTTTTTTATTTAAGATGATTGTTCTTATCTGAAAACTTCAGTGAGTAACATTCTTTCTTTTTTCATGTTTTCTATCATTTTAAAGGAATTTATTATTTATTAAGAATTGAAACAAAAAGGAAATAGAATAAAAAATAATATCAAGTTAAAATATTTTAATGTAGTAATTCTAAAATTTCTGTTTAGCTACATTTTATTTAATAATTTGTATATTGGACGTCTATGAGAAAATGTTACTGGAACTGTATAATACTGTATTAAATATGTATCACATTTATTAAGCAATAAGTAAGCCGTAAAGAACAATGTGTTAAGACATGCAGAGTTCACGTTTATTAACGAATGCTTAGATGATAGTTTTTGACTCCATTAAAATTTATATAAGTCTTTTCAGTTTATCTGTTAGAAATTCTCGGAAGAAGAAATTTACTTTATAATTTCTTAGAAATTATTGCTTTATTAGTTCAAACAACTCATTACTTTATTCGCTCATCTCAAATTTCTCTTAAAGCAGAACTATATTCAAAATAATTGAAACTGTACACTCATATTTCATTCACGAAAAATAAGTCGTAAAATAATTATCCCGAGAAAGAGTTACAACTTCCAGACCAAAAAATAATTGCATTGATTTCTGTTGATTAACTTATATTGAATCATTATCAAGAACATTAAAAATCTAAAAAACATTTATTTAAATCATAAGTAAATTTTTCCTGTTTTAATGCTCTTAAGGATATATAATTCCTTTAATTACTTTTGGATAAAAATATTTCTCTTTCTAGGGCATAGAAGAGCAAATCAACCTGAGGGATTAAAATAAACAAACAATTACTTAAACAAACGGAGAGGAATTACAATGATAATTTATACATTTTAATTAACGTTGCAGAGTTCATAATCTCCTTGCAAATAGTTTTTAATATAGATATCCAAAGATTTGTCTTGCTTAAAAACAATAATGGGAGTCTTAAACATGCATTTTGCTTCATTATTATATGTTGAAGGAGAAACTAAATTATTATCAATGAAAGGATGAACAGATACACAAGAATTAAAACCTTTCCTTTGATGCTTATATATATATTTTTTTTTGCTTTGAAGATTAGAAACCTAAAGAATTAAAATTTTTAATCAAGATCGAATGTATCTCCAATTTATTGTAAGAGAGAGTAGCATTCAATTTTCTTTATGTGGTACCAATAGCATTTCCTATTTGATTCTTCTTTAATTTCCCAGTTAAATGGACTCGAATTACTTTCAATGAGAATTAATTAGTACTTTTTCTTAAGTTAGAAATCTTTTGATACATCTTATTATAAGTTTTTTTCGAATTGAAATTTCGCTATTAATACATGGAATAATGCCATTGATTTGTGTGTGTGAGTGTGGATTCTGCTTCAATTCTAAATTTATTGGTTTTGAAATTAATGAGATCAATGGAAAAAGTAATTAGTTATAAAAAGTATTTCGTTCAATTAAATAGTGAAAAATAAAATGTTATTTTTATTTATGCTTACTTACTTTTATTGTTGTATTTTTTAAAATAATCTTGTCGTTTGTTTCCGTACTTATGTTAGGCAGCGCATTTTATACACGATCGTAATTTTGCATTTGTTGAATTATATTTAAAGCATTTTAATAATGATTTTCTTTATTAGATGGATGATAATACTATTTAATTAGAGTAAGCCTCGAATGCCATGGAAGCTGGGTGGTATGCATTACTGATTCAAGATGTGATCATGGAGTTTTTGAAAAAAATTGTTACGTACATATGTTTCGAAATTTAATTACTGGAATTTATAATAATTATATTATTAGCGTTTTTATATCATTCAAATATTAATTTACATTTTTTTTTCATTTCATACGTTTTTATTTGATATTTTTTTTCTAATGTTAATTCGCATTTTTATTTTATATGATACATTATTTTATATTAAGTTTTTCAAATACTAATTTACATATATATTTTAAATTATAATTTTTATTTTATATTATTTTTCAAATACTGATTTACATTTTTATTTCTATATTTTAAAGGAATGATTTTTGATTTGAAATGATTTTTATTTACATGTAATTATATTATTTCTATATATTCATTCTATTATTTCTATGTATTCTATATATTGTATTATTCTAAATAATGATTTTTATTTCATTGATTAAAACTTCATGAACTGCTCATTGACTTAAAAAGCTTTTGAAAAAAAAAAAATCAAATACTATTATTCTGCAGTATTTCTGCCTACTTACTATTGTAAATATTATGAAAGGCTACTTTATCGTTATTGATATTAAAATATATATATAACAAAAGACTAACTTATTGTTATTATATCATTAAATATAATTTGCTTGCCGACAGTAGGGTATATTTGTTTCTCCTAAAACGTGATTCAAGTAATCTGGAAGGTTAATATTTTATAAAACAACACTGCTTTTAATAATGTAAAACAAAATAAATATTTAAAGATTAAATTATTAAGCTAAAATTTTTTACGAAGTACATTAATCAGTATTTTAAAAACCAAACTGATTATTGGAAAATCGAACTGGCTAGCCCCGGTTGTTCATCTTTCAACTCTTTTTGCACGTCATTTGAATTTCTTTTGAAAATAGATTTAAAATACAACCTTCACAGTCAGGACCTTTCAGCCGTGTGTCTGTCTGAAGGACGCGAAAAGAGATAGGTGATTTATAGGAAAGAAAAGAATTGAAAAAGTATTCTTCACTGTAATCGTCAGCCATTTTGGATCTTTAGCATTGGCTGTGAAAAACCTTTTAAGGAATTCATGACTGATAAAGAAAAATTTAAACTTCTTACTTTTTGGGAAAGGCGAGAATATACATCACATTGAAAATTTTAAAATATATTTATTCATATTAAACAATTCAGAAAACAGGAAGGAATTCATTGTCATAGAGTTTCTTTTCCTAAAAGGAATACAAATCTCAACCTGACATTGCAAACAAAATCATTTATTTCCCAAGGACATTATTTTGTTTTACATTATTATCAATACCAAATTATTATCAATGAAAGAAAGAACAGATACTCAAGAATTAAAACGCTTCCTTTGATGCTTATTTTTTATGTTTTGATGATTAGAAGAGGAAAGAATTGTGACAACAAATTCTTGTGACAACAAATTCATTGATGTCACAAATCCTTTTAATTGTGACAACAAATCCTTTTAATACTCTATTTACTGCTATTATTTGTATTTGATGAATCTTACATCAAGTGGAAAATTAGTTATTTTCCGGATAGTTGATAAATTATCTGGGAAATCACGAAGCAGATGAAAACTTTTATTAGAGTTGTCATTAAACAATTACAGACCATTAAATGTTTTATCTATACTTACAAAGCCGTTTGTAGTATTCCTTAGAAATCTTCTGTATTCTTAAAATAGTGAATTATATAAATTACATTGGGTGAATTGACTTGAAATTATAAGATCATGACATTTCTGATATTTGTGCAAGATAACCAAAACATTGTCTTTACCATTTTAGATCAATCGGAAGAATACTATCTAAAAACTATACAAATATATATTTTCTTAATTTATTTTTTATTTTGCATCATTAAATGTTTTTAAAATTAATTTTTTTTAAGTTTTGAAGAAAATATACACTAAGGGCATTTAGGTATTTCTTGAATAAGAATAATGAACTAAATGTAACTTAACAAGAATTTTAATACAAAATTTAGTAGTAAGAACAATAATTTTAGTTATTAAAATTATTTTAAATTATACAAAATTTATATAATCATCCATAGCAATCATAGGTTCATGAATATCTTGAAAAATTGCAAAGTACACATGCAATACGTCAAAATCTTTTGCATTTACACATTTGTTGCCGTTACAAAAAAAATAATTGTGGAAAAAGGAATTTCTATTCTAGTTTAATGAATGCTGTATTAATAGCAAACAAATAAAAAATATGTGAAAATTTTAAAAACAAACTATAGATAATAAGAAATAAGTGAATGATCAGACTTTTTTTTTTCTCTATTACATTAGTTTCGGATACTTGATCTGATTTCTCATTTGCTTTTTCCACTATTTCACTCTCACTATTGGAGATATATTCGTACTTGACAGATATAGTGATACACGAGATTTCCATTTCTATACGTATTTTCAACAAGAGTGCTGTTCTCCTTTTCAAAAACTCCATATTTAGAATTATATGGAATGGATTACCTGTGAGAAGCATCTTTAGCATGCATGATTACACATACATCATTATTTTTGAATTGTATACAAATTCTTGAAAAATAGTTACTTGTCCCGTAAAGCTTTTGAGGTGTTACAGATGACAGTTAGCTCTGAGTGTACATTGTTCATACCCCAACTGGAATTAACTGGGCAATAGCATTTCATTTATTACAAGTCTTAATTTTCTTCTAGTCTGCAATGGGATTTACAACTTTGGTGAAAACCCCAGTATCGGTGGGAGGATTGTTTCTTCCATCGATGGTTTCCAACAAATCATTGTGGGACAGTAAGAGTATCCTCCTGTTTTTTTTTTCGTATGTCTCCTCTATTTCGATCGCTTTAATTGTCCTTCAAGTATGTTAATGTTTGTTTTAGAGTCCATTTCAATTAAAGTAAAAAAAGTATTAGTCAAAAAAACTGATGAGAACAGATTACTTAATTCTAATGATCTAAGCATAGGCTACATTTAAAAAAAATTAGTCCTCAAATGAAATAATTAGGCCCATAAACAGCTGAGACTAATGCCTTAAATTGCTTTGAATTTATCATAAATCAAAATCACTGTCTTAGCAGAACACACGAGCACGAACAGCTAAGGAAATATAGAAATAATCGATGATATCACAAAAGCAGAAACTCAGTTGCACTTAAATTGGACACAAATAATACAGACATATCATTATTTTAATACCAGATGTCTTCTTCATGGAATTTATATAAATTCTACGTTCGATGGAGGATGACATCTCCTGGAATAGATAAGTTCGAATTTATTATTCACATTAGGAATCCATAAATACATATTGACGTCTTAAACGAAAATTCAGAATAATCAGTTAAAATTTAGTCCACAGAGAGAATAAGAATCTATTTTAAAATATTCTTAAGTGCATTTCCTAGATAATTTGATATTTCGTTGTTTTACAATTTAAAAAAGTCGTTAAAAGAACTTCTTAGCCAATCAGATTTGGACTTTATTTTCTAGAATTTAAAAACAGAAATTGGAAACATATTATTTCTTCAAAACATCAAATACAATCTATTAGGAATGAAAAGTGGAACAAAATAAGCACATAATTTACTATAAGTACTTCAAATCTATACCAAAACCATTAAAATTTATTCTTCAAGCTCAATAATATTCTATAAAGTAGTAAAATATGTTTAACATTTACTTGAATGATTTTGTATAACTTGATTGTTCTTATCCGAAACCTTTAGTGAATAACATTGCTTTGCTCATGTATTACTGAATTAAAACGAATTTATTCCAAGAATTAAAACAAAAGGCAAATAGAATGAAAAATAATATAGAGTTAAAATGTTTGAAAGTAAAAATTCTAAAAAAAATTCTTTAACTGTTTTTTATTTAATAATTTGTATATTAGACATCTAAAAGAAAACATTTGTGGAACTGTATAATACTGTATTATTATTATGTATTAAATATATATCACATTTATTAAGAAATAAGTATTATGTCTTGAAGGACAGTCTGTTAAATAGACAGAGTTCATGTTTATTAGCGAATGCTTAGATGATAGCTTTTAACTCTATTAAAATTTATATGTCATATTAAAGTCTTTTCAATTTATCCGTTTGAAAATTGTTTAAAACAAAAATTTACTTTATAATTCTTTAGAAATTATTACTTCATTAATGTTCTACTCAAATTTCTCTTAAATCAGAGCTATATTCCAATTAATTGAAACTGTACACTCATATTTCATTCATGAAAAATAAGTCATAACATAATTATCCCGAGAAAGAGTTACAACTTCCAGACCAAAAATAATTGCATTGAATTCTGTTGATTAACTTATGCTGAATCATCATCAGGAACATTAAAAATCCAAAAACATTTATTTAATTCTTAAGTAAATTTTTCCATGTTTTAATGCATAATACATAATTCCTTTAATTACTTTTGGATAAAAATGTTTCTCTTTCTTGGGTACAGAGGAGCATATCAACCTTAGGAATTAAAATAAATAAACAATTACTTAAACAAACGGAGAGGAATTACAATGTTAATTTATACATTTTAATTAACGTTGCAGAGTTCATAACCTTCTTGCAGATAGTTTTTAATATAGATATCCAAAGATTTGTCTTGCTTAAAAACAATAATGGGAGACTTAAACATACATTTTGCTTCATTATTATAGGTTGAAAGAGAAACTAAATTATTATCAATGAAAGGATGAACAGATACACAAGAATTAAAACCTTTCCTTTGATGATTATTTTATTTTATTTTTTTTTGCTTTGAAGATTAGAAAAATTAAGAATTAAAATTTTTAATCAAGATCGAATATATCTCCAATTTACTGCGAGAGTAGCATTCAATTTTCTTTATGTGGTACCAATAGCATTTTCTATTTGATTCTTGTTTTATTTCCCAGTTAAATGGACTTGAATTACTTTCAATGAGAATTAATTAGTACTTTTTCTTAAGTTTGAAATCTTTTGATACATTTTATTATAAGTGTTTTCGAATTGAAATCTCGATATTAATACATGGAATAATGCCATTGATTTGTGTGTGAGTGTGGATTCTGCTTCAATTCTAAACTTATTGGTTTTCAAACTAATGAGATCAATGGAAAAAAAAAGTAATTAGTTGAATGGAAAATAATTACTTTGAAATTGAATGAAAACTAAATTTGATCACAATGTTATTATTATTTCTGGTTACTTTCTTTAATTATTGTATTTTTTAAATTAATCTTATCGTTTGTTTTCGCAGAAAAAATATATGTTAGGCAGCACAATTTATACACGATCGTAATTTCGTAATTGTACATTTACTGAATTATATTTAAAACATTTTAACAATGATATTTCTCTATTAGAGGGAGGATAATGCTTTTTAATTATAGTAAGTTTCGAATGGCAAGGAAAATGGATGATCTGCATTACTGCACTTAAATGAATGGGATTCAATATGAGACCTTGAAGGTTCTAGAAAAAATGGTTACGTACATATTTTATGTATTATTTGAGTTATAATAATTATATTAATAGAATTTTTATTTTATTCAAATACTAATTTACGCTTTTTTTATTTTATATTATTTTTCAAATATTAATTTACATTTTTATTTTTATTATACATTATTTTCCAAATATTAAGATACATTTTTATTTTTATTATACATTATTTTACCTTATTTGTCAAAATACTAATTTACATGTATATTTTATTTTATATTAAACATTCATTATTTCTATATATTTCTGTATATTTTTATTTCTATTATATTATTTCTCTGTATTATATTATAGTCTATTATTCTAAATAATGATATTTATTTCATTGATGAAAATTTCATGAACTGCTCGATGACTTAAAAAGATTTTCAAAAGAAAAGAAATCAAATATTGTTACTCTGTAGTATATTTGCGTACTTACTATAGTAAATGAAAAATAACTTATTGCTATATATATTAAAATAGTATATGTTAAAGACTATAACTAGTAACATATATTAAATACTATAATTAATAACATATATTAAAATAATAATGTAATTATTGCTACTAAGACAAATTTATTATTATTATATCATTAGATATAATTTGTTTTGTGGATAGCTTGAGACAGTTGTTTCTCCTAAGACGTGATTCAAGTAATCTGGATCTGTTAATCTTTTATAAATCACTGCTTGGAATTATGTTAAACAATATAAAATATTTTAAAATAAAACTATTAAAAGAAAACTTTTTACGAAATGCATTAATCAGTGGTTTAAAAACAAAACTGATGATTGGAAAATCGAACGGGCTAGTCGTGGATGTTAATCTTTCAACTCTTTTTGCTCGTCATTTGAATTTCTTTTGAAAATAGATTTAAAATACAACTTTCACAGTCAAAACCTTTCAGCCGTACGTCTGTCTGAAGGACACGAAAAGAGATAGGTGATTTATAGGAAAGAAAAGAATCGAAAAAGTATTCTTCACTGGAATCGTCAGCCATTTTGGATCTTTAGCATTGGCAGTGAAAAACCTTTTAAGGAATTCATGACTGATAAAGAAAAATCTAAAATTTTCTTTTTGGAAAAGGCGAGAAAATACATCACATTGACAATTTTAAAATATATTTATTCATATTAAAGAATTCAGAAAAGACGAAGGAACTCATTGCCAACAGAGTTTCTTTTCCTAAAAGGAATTAAAATCTCAACTTGACATTGCAAACAAATTCATTTATTTCACAGATGACTGTTCATTGAAAACACAAATCCTTTTAATACTCTATTTAATGCTATTATTTGTAATGCTATATTGCTATGAATCTTACATCAAGTGGAAAATGAGTTATTTTCCAGATAGTTGATGAATTATTTGGGAAATCATGAAGCAGATGAAAACTTTTATTAGTGTTGTCATTAAACAATTACAGTTCCATTAATTGGTTTATATATACATAAGTTGTTTATTGTATTCATTAGAAACCTTCTGTATTCTTGAAATATAGAATTATCTGAATTACGTTGGGCAAATTGACTTGTAATTATACGTCATCATGACATTTCTGATATTTGTACAAGATAATCAAAAGCGTTTTCTTTACCATTTTAGGGCAATCGAAAGATTACTATCTAAAAACTATACAAATATATATTTTTTTTAATTTATTATTTTATATTGCATCATTAAATGTTTTAAAATTAATTTCTTATAAGTCTTGATAATGAGAATAATAATGAGCTATCAGTAATTTAACAAAAAAGTTAAATAATTTTTGGTGAAGATGAAAAGGAGAGAGGCACAACGTTCTTGAACGAAATTTATTACTCAACTAAGAAACGATACATGGAGAAAAATACTTAACGAATGAAAAGGCGCCCTCTTACAGAGAACGAATTATTACATAAAGATTATAAATACTGTTACACTCTGAAAAATTTTTGTTAGAGAAAGAGATAATTTAAGTTAGAGAAAGTATATAACAATCCATACTAAAATCGTTAGCTTGTATAAATTTATGAATAATAACTTGAAAAATTTCAAAAAAATATGCAGTATGTCTAAATCTCTTAAATATATGCTACTGTTGTGACAAAAGGAAGTTTTATTCTAGCTTAATAAATGCTATATCAATAGCAAACAAATAAAATATGATAAATGTTTTTAAATAAACAGTAGATATTAAGTAATTTTTTAAACTTTTTTAATTTGTTATTATTTGAAACATTAAAAAAGGTTTTTATTTCTTGAATAAATTTTTTTTCTTATTTTTCATGAAAATTACTTCTCTTATTTTAAAATACTAGATAATGTCTTTCTACCTTTAATTTTAGAATATATTATGTATATAGATGCATATATATATCTTATTACATTAAGTAACTGTATATTATGATTCTGATAGTATCAAGTAAGCCATTCAAATAAGTGGGTTATCAGACTTTTCTTTTCTCTCTCACAGTAGTTTCGAATACTTGATTTGGTACCCCATTTGCATTTTCACTATTTCACACTTAGTTTTGGAGATATACTTAATAGATATAGTTATACATGATACTTCACTTTCTAATACTTAGTATTGATCTTGCGTTTTAAACCCTTCTCCCTTT
This sequence comes from Caerostris darwini, assembly GCA_021605075.1. Taxonomy (NCBI): domain Eukaryota; kingdom Metazoa; phylum Arthropoda; class Arachnida; order Araneae; family Araneidae; genus Caerostris; species Caerostris darwini. The sequence continues at coordinate 67,227 of BPLQ01005610.1, read as the reverse complement.
TAGCTACTTCATATTTAGAATTATAGGACATGGATTATCTGATAGAAACACCTTTAGCATGCTTAATTACACGTACATCAGTATTTTTGAATTATAGACAAAGTCATATACAAGCTTGTCCCGTAAAGCTTTTCAGGTGACACATATGACAGTTAACTTCGAGTTTTCATCGTTCATACCACACAACTGGAATAAAATGGGCAATAGTTGCAAATGGCAATCTCGTTTCTTAAAAATCAGTCTGTCATTTGCAGTCTGGAGTACCCTCTTCTTTTTTTTCATAGGCCACCTGTATTTTGACCACTTTAATTGTCCTTCAAGTACGCTAATGTTTGTTTTGGACAACATTTCAATTAAAGTAAAAAGTACAAGACAAAAAAAACCGATGAGAACTGATAACTTAATTCTAACGGTCTCAGCACAACTGCACTTTTGAAAACTATCAAAAAATTACTCTTCAAATGAAAGGATTATGCCCATAAACGGTTGAGACTAATGTCTTTAATTGCTTTGAAAATACCATAAATCATAATCATAGTTTCAGTAAAACACACGAGAACAGCTAACAAAATATAGAAAAAACCGATGATATCATAAAAGCTCAAACTCAGTTGCACTTAAATTGATCACACACAATGCAGACATAATAAATCATTTTTAATACCAGATGTCTTCTTTATGCAATTTATATATGTATATATAGATATTCTACGTTAAACAGGTCGAGGGAAGATTTCATGCCCTGGAACAGATGAATTCGAATTTATTATTCACATTAGAAATCCATAAATGCAATATTGACGTCTTAAACGAAAATTCTAAATAATCAATTAAAAATTTTAGTTCACAGAGAAAATAAGACCCTGTTTGGAAAATATTCTTAAGTGCATTCAATATTTCGTTGTTTCACAATTTAAAAAAGTCGTTAAAAGTACTTCTTAGCCATCGAATTTGAAGTTAATAAAACATATTTACCTAGAATTTAAAAACAGAATTTGGAAACATAGTATTTCTCCAAAACATCAAATACAATCTATTAGGAATGAAAAGTGGAACAAAATAAGCACATAATTGACTATAAGTATTTCGAACCTATACCAAAACCATTAAAATTTATTCTTAAAGCTCAGGAATATTCAATAAAGTACTAAAATATGTTTAACATTTACATGAAATACTTTTTTTAATTTAACTTGATTGTTCTTATCCGAAAACTTGAGTGAATAACAATGTTTTTCTCTTGTATTATTGTATTTTAAATGAATTTGTTCAAAGAATTAAAACAAGAAGCAAATAGCATGAAAAATAATATCAAGTTAAAATATTTCAAAGTAATAATTCTTAAAAAAAATTGTTTAACTATTTTTTATTTAATAATTTGTATATTAGAGGTCTGTGACAAAACATTCGTGGAACTGCATAATACTGTATTCAATATGTATCACATTTATTAAGAAATAGGTATGAAGTCTTGAACGACAATCTTTTAAGAGTGACAGAGTTTACGTTTATTAAAGAATGCTTAGATGATAGCTTTTGACTCTATTAAAATTTATATGTCATATTAAAGTCTTTTCAATTTATCTGTTTGAAAATTGTTTAAAACAGAAATTTACTTTATAATTCCTTAGAAATTATTACTTCATTAATGTTCTACTCAAATTTCTTTTAAAGCAGAACTATATTCCAATTAATTGAAACTGTACACTCATAATTCATTCATGAAAAATAAGTCATAACATAATTATCTCTAGAGAGAGTAACAAATTCCAGACCAAAAAAATTAATTGCATTGAATTCTGTTGATTAACTTATGTTGAATCATCATCAGAAACATTAAAAATCCAAAAACATTTATTTAATTCTTCATTAAATTTTTCCATGTTTTAATGCTTTTCAGATATATAATGCCTTTAATTACTTTTGGATAAAAATATTTCTCTTTCTTGGGCTTAGAGGAGCAAATCAACCTTAGGGATTAAAATAAACAAAGAATTACTTAAACAAATGGAGAAGAATTACAATGATAATTTATACATTTTAATTAACATTGCAGAGTTCATAATCTCCTTGTAGATAGTTTTTAATACAGATATCCAAAGATTTGTCTTGCTTTAAAACAATCATGGGAGTATTAAGCATGCATTTTGCTTTATTATTATATGTCGGAGAAGAAACCAAATTATTATCAATGAAAACAATGAAAGGAAGAACAGATACACAAGAAATAAAACGTTTCCTTTGATGCTTATTTTTTATGCTTTGAAGATTAGAAGAGGAAAGAATTAAAATTTTTAATCAAGGTCGAATGTATCTCCGATTTATTGTAAGAGAATAACATTCGATCTTCTTTATGTGGTACCATTCCTTCTTTGATTTTTGTTTTATTTCCCTGTTAAATGGACTCGAATTACTTTCAATGAAAATTAATTAGTACTTTTTCTTAAGTTAGAAATCTTTTGATATATTTTATCATAAGTTTTTTTTCGAATTGAAATCTCAATATTAATGCATGAAATAATGCCATTGATTTGTGTGTGAGTGTGGACTCTGCTTCATTTCTAAACTTATTGGTTTTGAAACTAATGAGATCAATGGAAAAAGTAATTAGTTATAAAAAGTAATTCGTTGAATTAAATAATGAAAACTAAATTTGATCACAATGTTATTTTTATTTCTGGTTACTTTCTTTAATTGTTGTATTTTTTAAAATATTCTTGTCATTTGTTTTCGCAGAAAAAAATATATGTTAGGCAGTGCAATTCATACACGATCGTTATTTCCTAATTTTACATTTGCTGAATTATATTTAAAGCCTTTTAACAATGATTTTCTTTATTAGATGGATCATAATACTGTTTAATTAGAGTAAGCCTCGACTGACATGGTAAACGGTTGGTATGTATTATTGTACTTTAATGAATGGGACTCAACTTAAGACCATGAAGTTTGTGGAAAAGAATTTTTAAGTACATATGTTTGGAAATTTAATTATTGGAATTATAATTATATTAATAGCGCTTTTATTTTATTCTAATACTAATTTACATTTGTATTTTATTCAATCACTAATTTACATTTTTATTTTATTCAAACACTAATTTGCATTTATATTTTATTTCATACGTTATCGTATATTATTTAGTAATATACGATAACGTAACGATTTTATAATATATAAATACTAATTTACATTTTTATTATATTTCATACTTTTTATTTTATATTATTTTTCAAATATAAATTTACATGTTTATTTTATATTAAACAAACAAACATTTCTTCAAAACATACGCACAATACAACATTTCTTCAAACATCAAATAAAATCTATTAGGAATGACAAGTGGAACAAAATAAGCACATAATTTACTATGAGTAATTCGAATATATTCCAAAACCATAAAAGTGTATTCTAAAGCTCAGGAATATTCAATTCAAGTCCTAAAAATTGCTTAACATTTATTCAAATGACGTTTTTTTTTTTTTAATCTGATTACTTTTTGTCCAAAAAGTTTAGCTTATAACATTCTTATTCTTTCTTCATATGCTATTGCATTTTAAACGAATTTATTCGACGAATTAAAACAAACAGCAAATAGAATGAAAACAATAATATCAAATTAAAATGTTTCAAAGAAATATTTAAAAAAATTTGTTTAACTGCTTTTTATTTAATTACTTTTATAGAACACATCTATGAGAAAACATTCTTGGAACAGTATAATATTGTATTAAATAAGTGTAATATTTATTAAAAAATAAATATTAAGTCTTTAAGGGCAATCTGTTAAGAGAGAGAAAATTCACGTGTTATTAACGAATGTTTTAATAATAATTTTTAACTCAATTAAAATTTAAATGACATATTAAAGTCTTAAAAATTTATCGTATTGAAAATTCTTTAAAGCAGAAATTTACTTTATAATTTTTTAGAAATTATTACTCCATTAATGTTGTACTAAAATTTCTCTTAAAGCAGAACTATATTCCAAATAATTGAAACTAAGCAATCATATTTCATTCATGAAAAATAAGTCATAACATAATTATCCCGAGAAAGAGTTACAACTTCCAGACCAAAAAATTATTGCATTGATTTCTGTTGATTAACTTATGTTGAATCATTATCAAGAACATTAAAAATCCAAAAAAACATTTATTTAATTCTTAAGTAAATTTTTCATGTTTTAATGCTCTTCAGATATATAATCCTTTTAATTACTTTTGGATAAAAATATTACTCTTTCTAGATACAGAGGAGCAAATCAACCTTAGGGATAAAAATAAACAAACGGAGAGGAATTATAATGATAATGTATACATTTTAATTAACGTTGCAGAGTTCATAATCTCCTTGTAGATAGTTTTTAATATAGATATCCAAAGATTTGTCTTGCTTAAAACAATAATGGAAGCCTTAAACATGCATTTTGTTTTAATATTATATGTTGGAGAAGAAACCAAATTATTATCAATGAAACGAAGAACAGATACATAAGAGTTAAAAAGTTTCATTTGATGCTTATTTTTTATGCTTTGAAGATTAGAAGAGAAGAATTAAAATTTTTAATCAAGATCAAATGTATCTCCAATTTATTGTAAGAGAGTAACGTTCAATTTTCCTTATGTGGTACCAATACCATTTTGTCTTTGATTCTTGTTTTATTTCCCTGTTAAATGGACTTGAATTACTTTCAATAATAATTAATTAGTACTTTTTCTTAAGTTGGAAATCTTTTGATACATTTTATTGTACGTTTTTTTGAATTGAAATCTCGATATTAATACATGGAATAATGCCATTGATTTGTGTGCGAGTGTGGATTCTGCTTCAATTCTAAACTTATTGGTTTTGAAACTAATCAGATCAATGGGAAAAAAAAGTAATTGGATGAATAAAATAATGAAAACTAAAATTGATCATTATGTTATTTTTATTTCTAGTTACTTTCTTTAATTGTTGCGTTTTTTTTAATTAATCTTTTCATTTGTTTGCGCAGAAAAAATATATGTTAGGCAGCGCAATTCATAATTCAATTTCATATTTTAACATTTACTGAATTGTATTTAAAACATTTTAACAATGTTCTTTATTAGAGGCAGGATAATGCTAATTAAATTAGAGTAAGAGTTGAATGCCATGGAAAACGGTTGGTATGTATAATTGTACTTTAATGAATTAGACTCAACATGAGACCTTGAAGTTTTTGGAAAAAAATTGTCACGTAAATATGTTTGAAAATTTAGTTATTGGAATTATAATAATATTAATAGCGTTTTTTATTTATTCAAACACTAATTTACATTTTTATTTTATTTTATATTATACATTATTTTATGTTATTTTTCAAACACTACCTTACATGTATATTGCAGTTTATACTTTTTATTTTATATTATTTTTCAAATACTAATTTACATGAATATTATAATTAATACTTTTTATTTTATATTATTTTTCAAATAAAAATTTACATGTTAATTTTATATTAAACAAACAAACATTTTCAAAACATACATACAATACAACATTTCTTTAAAACATCAAATAAAATGTGGAAAAGTGCAACAAAATAAGCACATAATTTACTATAAATAGTTCGAATCTATAGCAAAAATATTAAAGTTTATTCTAAAGCTCAGGAATATTCAAATCAAGCCCTAAAAATTGTAAACTTATTGTAATAATTAATCTAAATTGAAATAAAAATTTTAATAAAATAACTAATTTAAATTGCATTTTAAACGAATTTATTCGAAGAATTAAAACATAAGCCTAATAGAACGAAAAATAAAGTGAAGTTAAAATGTTTCAAAGAAAGAATTCTTAAAAATTTTGTTTAACTACTTTTTATTTAATAATTTGTATATTAGACATCTATGACAAAACATTTGTTGAACAATATAATACTGTATTAAATATGCGTAACATTAATTAAGAAATAGGTATTATGTCTTAAAGGACAATCTGTTAAGAGAGACAGAAGTTCACGTTTACTTAAATTAAAACTTATATGTCATATTAAAATCTTTTCAGATTATCTGTTTGAAAATTGTTTAAAGCGGAAAGTTACCTTATAATTCCTTAGAAATTATTACTTTATTAATGTTCTACTCAAACTTTTGTTAAAGCAAAATTATATTCAAATTAATTGAAACTGTATACTCATATTTTCATTCATGAAAAATAAATCATAACATAATTATCCCTAGAAAGAGTTACAACTTCCAGACCAAAAAATAATTGAACTCATTGAACTCTGTTGATTAACTTATGTTGTATCATCAGAAACATTAAAAAACCAAAAACATTCATTTAATTCTTAAGTTCTTTTATGTTTTAATGCTCTTCATATATATATATATATAATTCCTTTAATTAATTTTGGACAAAATATTTATCTTTCTTGGGTACAGAAAGGCAAGTAAACCTTAGGGATTAAAACAAACAAACAATTACTTAAACAAACGGAGAGGAATTACAATGATAATTTATACATTTTAATTAACGTTGCAGAGTTCATAATCTCCTTGTAGATAGTTTTTAATATAGATATCCAAAGATTTGTCTTGCTTAAAACAATAATGGAAGCCTTAAACATGCATTTTGTTTTATTATTATATGTTGGAGAAGAAACCAAATTATTATCAATGAAACGAAGAACAGATACATAAGAGTTAAAAAGTTTCATTTGATGCTTATTTTTTATGCTTTGAAGATTAGAAGAGAAGAATTAAAATTTTTAATCAAGATCAAATGTATCTCCAATTTATTGTAAGAGAGTAACGTTCAATTTTCCTTATGTGGTACCAATACCATTTTGTCTTTGATTCTTGTTTTATTTCCCTGTTAAATGGACTTGAATTACTTTCAATAATAATTAATTAGTACTTTTTCTTAAGTTGGAAATCTTTTGATACATTTTATTGTACGTTTTTTTGAATTGAAATCTCGATATTAATACATGGAATAATGCTATTGATTTGTGTGCGAGTGTAGATTCTGCTTCAATTCTAAACTTATTGGTTTTGAAACTAATCAGATCAATGGGAAAAAAAAGTAATTGGATGAATAAAATAATGAAAACTAAAATTGATCATAATGTTATTTTTATTTCTAGTTACTTTCTTTAATTGTTGCGTTTTTTTTAATTAATCTTTTCATTTGTTTGCGCAGAAAAAATATATGTTAGGCAGCGCAATTCATAATTCAATTTCATATTTTAACATTTACTGAATTGTATTTAAAACATTTTAACAATGTTCTTTATTAGAGGCAGGATAATGCTAATTAAATTAGAGTAAGAGTTGAATGCCATGGAAAACGGTTGGTATGTATAATTGTACTTTAATGAATTAGACTCAACATGAGACCTTGAAGTTTTTGGAAAAAAATTGTCACGTAAATATGTTTGAAAATTTAGTTATTGGAATTATAATAATATTAATAGCGTTTTTTATTTATTCAAACACTAATTTACATTTTTATTTTATTTTATATTATACATTATTTTATGTTATTTTTCAAACACTACCTTACATGTATATTGCAGTTTATACTTTTTATTTTATATTATTTTTCAAATACTAATTTACATGAATATTATAATTAATACTTTTTATTTTATATTATTTTTCAAATAAAAATTTACATGTTAATTTTATATTAAACAAACAAACATTTTCAAAACATACATACAATACAACATTTCTTTAAAACATCAAATAAAATGTGGAAAAGTGCAACAAAATAAGCACATAATTTACTATAAATAGTTCGAATCTATAGCAAAAATATTAAAGTTTATTCTAAAGCTCAGGAATATTCAAATCAAGCCCTAAAAATTGTAAACTTATTGTAATAATTAATCTAAATTGAAATAAAAATTTTAATAAAATAACTAATTTAAATTGCATTTTAAACGAATTTATTCGAAGAATTAAAACATAAGCCTAATAGAACGAAAAATAAAGTGAAGTTAAAATGTTTCAAAGAAAGAATTCTTAAAAATTTTGTTTAACTACTTTTTATTTAATAATTTGTATATTAGACATCTATGACAAAACATTTGTTGAACAATATAATACTGTATTAAATATGCGTAACATTAATTAAGAAATAGGTATTATGTCTTAAAGGACAATCTGTTAAGAGAGACAGAAGTTCACGTTTACTTAAATTAAAACTTATATGTCATATTAAAATCTTTTCAGATTATCTGTTTGAAAATTGTTTAAAGCGGAAAGTTACCTTATAATTCCTTAGAAATTATTACTTTATTAATGTTCTACTCAAACTTTTGTTAAAGCAAAATTATATTCAAATTAATTGAAACTGTATACTCATATTTTCATTCATGAAAAATAAATCATAACATAATTATCCCTAGAAAGAGTTACAACTTCCAGACCAAAAAATAATTGAACTCATTGAACTCTGTTGATTAACTTATGTTGTATCATCAGAAACATTAAAAAACCAAAAACATTCATTTAATTCTTAAGTTCTTTTATGTTTTAATGCTCTTCATATATATATATATATAATTCCTTTAATTAATTTTGGACAAAATATTTATCTTTCTTGGGTACAGAAAGGCAAGTAAACCTTAGGGATTAAAACAAACAAACAATTACTTAAACAAACGGAGAGAAATTACAATGATAATTTATGCATTTTAATTAGCGTTGCAGAGTTCATAACCTCCTTGTAGATAGTTTTTAATATAGATATCCAAAGATTTGTCTTGCTTAAAAACAATAATGGAAGTCTTAAACATGCATTTTGCTTTATTTATTATATGTTGGAGAAGAAACCGAAATTATTATCAATGAAAGAAAAACAATGAAATTAATGACAGATACACAAAAATTAAAACGTTTTCTTTGATGCTTATTTTTTATGCTTTGAAGATTAGAACAGGAAATAATTAAAATTTTTAATCACGATCGAATGTTTCTCCAATTTATTGCGAGAGTAGCATTAAATTTTCTTTATGTGGTACCAATACCATTTTCTGTTTGATTCTTGTTTTATTTCCCAGTTAAATGGACTCGAATTACTTTCAATGAGAATTAATTAGTACTTTTTCTTAAGTTAGAAGAACCCTTTTGATACATTTTATTAAAAGTTTTTTCGAATTGAAATCTCGATATTAATACATGGAACAATGCCATTGATTTGAGTGTGAGTGTAGATTCTGCTTCAATTCTAAACTTATTGGTTTTGAAATTAATGAGATCAATGGAAAAAAAGTAATTATTTAAATAACATAATGAAAACTAAATTTGATCACAATGTTATTATTATTTCTGGTTACTTTCTTTAATTATTGTATTTCTTTAAATAATCTTATCGTTTGTTTTCGCAGAAAAAATATATGTTAGGCAGCTTAATTTATACACGATCGTAATTTCGTAATTTTACATTTACTGAATTATATTTAAAGCATTCTAGCAATGATATTTTCCTTATTAGAGGGAGGATAATGCTTTTTAATTATAGTAATATTCGAATGGCATGGAAAATGGATGATATGTATTACTGCACTTAAATGAATGTGATTCAATATGAGACCTTGAAGGTTCTAGAAAAAATGGTTACGCACATATGTTATGTATTATTTGAATTACAATAATTATATTAATAGCATTTTAATTTTATTGAAATACTAATTTACGTTTTTATTTTTATTTTATACATTTTTATTTTGTATTATTTTTCAAAATACTGTAAAATAATAAAATTGAAATAAATAATATTAAAAGCTGTGAAATAAAAATAATAAATGTTTAATATAAAATAAAAAGTAAAATAAAATATACATGTTTTTCTTTTATGATTTTTATTTTATATTAAACATTCATTATTTCTATATATTTCTCTATATTTTTATTTCTATTATATTATTTCTATGTATTATATATAGTCTATTATTCTAAATAATGATATTTATTTCATTGATTAAAATTTCATGAACTACTCGATGACTTAAAACGATTTTCAAAAGAAAAGAAATCAAGTATTGTTACTCTGTAGTATATTTGCTTACTTACTATAGCAAATGAAGAATAACTTATTGTTATATAACTAATGTAATTAATGATACTAAGACTAATTTATTATTATTATATCATTAGATATAATTTGCTTCGTATAGAGTTGGAGAAATTTGTTTCTCCTAAAACGTGATTCAAGTAATCTGGAAGGTTAATCTTTTATAAATCACTGCTTGAAACGATGTTAAACAATATAAAATGTTTAATAATAAAACTTTTTACGAAGTGCATTAATTAGTGGTTTAAAAACAAAACTGACTATTGGAAAATCGAACGGGCTAGTCCTGATGGATGTTAATCTTTCAGCTCTTTTTGCTCATCATTTGAATTTCTTTTGAAATAGATTTAAAATACAGCTTTCACAGTCAGAACCTTTCAGCCGTACGTCTGTCTGAAGGACACGAAAAGAGATAGGTGATTTATAGGAAAGAAAAGAATTGAAAAAGTATTCTTCACTGGAATCGTCAGCCATTTTGGATCTTTAGCATTGGCAGTGAAAAACCTTTTAAGGAATTCGTGACTGATAAATAAAAATCTAAACTTTTTCTTTTTGGAAAATGCGAGAAAATATATCACATTGACAATTTTAAAATATATTTATTGATATTAAACAATTCAGAAAAGACGAATAAACTCATTGTAATAAAGTCTATTTTCCTAAAAGTAATACAAATCGTAACCTGACATTGCAAACAAAATCATTTATTTCTCAGAGGAATGTTCATTGGAACATCAAATCCGTTTAATACTCTATTTACTGCTGTTATTTGTATTTGATGAATCTTACATCAAGTGGAAAATTAGTGATTTTCCGGATACTTGATGAATTATTTGGGAAATCACGTAGCAGATGAAACTTTTATTAGTGTTGTCATTAAACAATTACAGTATCGTTAGTTGTTTTATCTATACTTATAATGTTGCTTACTGTATTCCTTACGAACCTTCTGTATTCTTAAACTATTGAATTATATAAATTACGTTGGGCAAATTGACTTGACAAGCATAAGTCATCATGACAGATAACCAAAAGCATTTTCTTTACCATTTTAGGGCAATCGAAAGATTACTTTCTAAAAACTGTACAAATATTTATTATTATTTTTTGCATCATTAATTGTTTTTAAAATTATTTTTTTATAATTCTAGAAGAAAATATATACCGATAAAATATTTTAGATATTTCTTGAATAAGAATAATGAACTAAGAGTAATTTAACAAAACATTTAACCAATAAGTTTAGTTATTTAATTTATTTTAAATGAAACAAAATTTACATAACAATCCATAGCGAGCATAGGTTCCTGAATAACTTGAAAAACTGCAAAGTACACAAGCAATACGACAAAATTCTTTGCATTTAAATATATGCTGCGGTTTCAAAAAAATGATTGTGGCAAAAGGAATTTTTATTCTAGTTTAATCAATGCCGTATTAATAGCAAACAAATAAAAAATATGAGAAAATTTTAAAAACAAACAATATATAATAAGTAATATGTAGATGGTCAGACTTTTCTTTTCTCTATTACAGTAGTTTCGGATACTTGATTTAATTCCTCATTTGCTTTTTCCACTATTTAATTCACACTTTGGAGATATATTCGTATTTGATAGATATAGTGATACATGTGACTTTCATTTCTAGTACGTTGCATTTTAACAAGAATGCTGTTCTCCCTTTCAACAACTCTATATTTAGAATTATATGGTATGGAGTATCTGAGAGAAGCACCTTTACCATGCAGATTACACATACATCAATATTTTTGAATTATATATAAATTCGTCCAAAAACAGTTACTTTTCCCGTAAAGCTTTTGAGGTTTCACATATGACAGTTAACTCTGAGTTTACATCGTTCATACCCCAACTGGAATTAACTGGGCACTAGCACACCGTTTCTTAAAAGTCTTTTCTGCTGGTTTGCAGTGGGATTTGTAGCTGCTGAGCACCCCTGTATCGGTTCGAGGACTGCTTCTTCCAACGATGGTTTCTAACAAATCATTGTGGGACAGCAAGAGTAACCTCTCTTTTTTTCCGTATGCCTCCTCTATTTCGACCACTTTAATTGTTCTTTAAGTATGTTAATGATTGTTTTAGACCCCATTTCAATTAAAGTAAAAAGTATTGGACAAAAAACTGGTCAGAACAGATTACTTAATTCTAACTGTCTAAGCATAGCTGCACTTTTAAAAACTATCAACAAATTACTAATCTAATGAAATGGTTCAGTCCATAAACTGATGATACTAATGTCTTAAATTGCTTTGAAAGTACCTAAAAACAAAATCATCGTTTTAGTAGAACACACGAGAGCAGATAAGAAAATATAGAAATAACCGATGATATCACAAAAGGAGAAATTCAATTGCACTTAAATTTGTCACAAACAATGAAGATATAATAAATCATTATTTTAATACCAGATGTCTACATGCAATTTATATATATTCTACATTCGATGGAAGATGTCATCCCCAGGAATAGATAAGTTCGAATTTATTATTGACATTAGGAATCCTTGAATTCATATTAACGTCTTAAACGAAAATTCAAAATAATCAGTTAAAATTTAGTCCACAGAGAAAATAAGAGTCTATTTGGAAAATATTTCAAGTACATTGCCTTGATAGTTCTACATTTCGTTGTTTTACAATTTAAAGAAGTCGTTAAAAGGACTTCTTAGCCATCAGGAATAAAAAGTGGAACAAAATAAGCACATAATTTACTATAAGTACTTTGAATCTATACCAAAACCATTAAAAGTTATTCTTAAAGCTCAGGAATATTCAATAAAGTCCTAAAATTTGTTTAACATTCACTTGAAGGATTTTTTTTAAAATTGATTTCTTTTATCTGAAGACTTTAGTGAATAACATTACTTTTTTTATGTATTATTGTACGTTAAAAGAATTTATTTGAAGAATTTATTAAAATATTTCAAAGGAACATATTTTAAAAATATTGTTTAACTACATTTTAGTTAGTAACTTGTATATTATACGTCTATGAGAAAACATTCGTGTAACTGTATTAAATATGGAAGAAATATTAATATATAAATAAAAAAAATATTAAGATAGGAAATTAATATAGAAAATTAAATATTATATAGAAAATATCGATATGAATATATATATATAGTAAATACTTAAATTAAGATATATTAATGTAGAAAATTAAATATTAGGAAATAAGCATTAAGTCTTGAAGGACGATCTGCAAAACCACATGTATATGCCACATTAAAGACATTTCAGTGTATCTCTTTGAAAATTGTTTAAAGCAGAAATTTACTTTTTAATTCCTTAGAAATTATTACTTCATTAATATTCTACTTAAATTTCTCTTAAAGCAGAACTATATTCTATTTAATTGAAACTATACACTCATATTTCATTCATGAAAAATAAGTCATAACATAATTATCTCTAAAATTATTTACAACTTCCAGACCAAAAAATAATTGCATTGAATTCTGTTGATTAACTTATATTGAATCATCATCAGAAGCATTAAAAATTCAAAAACCTTTATTTAATTCTTAAGTAAATTTTTCATGTTTTAATGCTCTTCAGATATATAATTCCTTTAATTACTTTTGGATAAAAATATTTCTCTTTCTTCGGTATACAAGGGCAAATTAACCTTAGGGTTTAAAATAAACAAACGAAGAGGAATTACAATGATAATTTATACATTTTAATTAATGTTGCAGAGTTCATAATCTCCTTGTAAATAGTTTTTAATATAGATATCCAAAGATTTGTCTTGCTTAAAAACAATAATGGAAGTCTTAAACATGCATTTTGCTTTATTATTATATGTTGGAGAAGAAACCAAATTATTACCAATGAAAGGAAGTACAGATACACAAGAATTAAAACGTTTCCTTTGATGCTTATTTTTTATGCTTTTAAGATTAGAAGAGGAAAGAATTAAAATTTTTAATTAAGATCGAATGTTTCTCCAATTTATTGTTGTAGCATTCAATTTTCTTTATGTGGTACCAATACCATTTTCTATTTGATTCTTGTTTTATTTCCCAGTTAAATGGACTCGAATTACTTTCAATGAGAATTAATTAGTACTTTTTCTTAAGTTAGAAATCTTTTGATACATTTTAGTTTTTTTCGAATTGAAATCTCGATATTAATACTTGGAATAATGCCATTGATTTGTGTGCGAATGTGGATTCTCTTCAATTCTAAACTTATTGGTTTTGAAACTAATGAGATCAATGGAAAAAAGTAATTAGTTATAAAAAGTAATTTGTTGAATAAAATAATGAAAACTCAAATTGATCACAATGCTATTTTTATTTCTGGATACTTTCTTTAATTGTTGTATTTTTTTTTTTTTTTAAATAATCTTATCATTTGTCTTCTCAGAAAAATTTTTGTTAGGCAGCACAATTTATACATGATCGTAATTTTGTAATTTTACATTTACTGAATTCTTTTTAAAGCATTTTAACAATGATTTTCCTTATTAGAGGAGAATAATGCTATTTATTTAGAGTAGGCCTCGAATGCCATGGGAAACGGTTGGTATGTATTATTGTAATTTTTCTTTTTCTTTGTTCTTTGCTCTTTTCTTTTTCTCGGTCTTTTGTTGAATCACATTCAATATTCAACAAAATACCGTGAAGTTTCTCAATAACATTTTTGAGTACATATGTTTGGAAATTTAATTTTTTGAATTATAAGTATATTAATAGCGTTTTTATTTTATTCAAATACGGATTTAATTTTTATTTTATTTTATATTATACATTATTTTATATTATTTTCCATATACCAATTTACATGCATATTATTTACATTTTTATTTTATATTATTTTTCAAATATAATAAAAATATAATTTGTTTTGAGGATAGCTGAAAATATTTGTTTCTCCAGAAACAATGATTCAAGTATTCTGGAAGGTTAAGCTTTTATAAGACATCACTGCTTTTAATAATGTAAAATTAGATAAATATTTTAAAATTAAATTATTAAGAGGAAATGTTTTACGAAGTACATTAATCAATAGTTTGAAAACCAAACTGACTATTGGAAAATTGAACGTGCTAGTCCAGTTGTTAATCTTTCAACTCTTTCTGCTCGTCATTTGAATTTCTTTTTAAAATAGATTTAAAATACAACCTTCACAGTCAGAACCTTTCAGCCGTACGTCTGTCTGAAGGACATGAAAAGAAGATAGGTGATTCATAGGAAAGAAAAGAATCGAAAAAGTATTCTTCACTGGAATCGTCAGCCATTTTGGATCTTTAGCATTGACAGTGAAAAACCTTTTAAGGAATTCATGACTGATAAAGAAAAATCTAACCTTTTTATTTTTGCGAAAAGGCGATAAAATACATCGCATTGACAATTTTAAAATATATTTATTCTTATTAAACAATTCAGAAAAGACGAAGAAACTCATTGTAATAGGGTTTCTTTACCTAAAAGGAATAAATATCTCAACCTGACATTGCAAACAAAATCTTTATTTCTCAGAAGACTGTTCATTGGAACAACAAATCCTTTTAATACTCTATTTACTGCTATTATTTGTATTTGATGAATCTTACATCTAGTGGAAAATAAGTTATTTTCCGGATAGTTGATGAATTATTTGGGAAATCATGAATCAGATGAAAACTTTTATTAGTGTTGTCATTAAACAATTACAGTACCATTAATTGATTTATCTATACTTAAATTGTTTATTGTATTCCTTAGAAACCTTCTGTCATCTTGAAATATTGAATTATATAAATTACTTTGGGTAAATTGACTTGAAATTATAAGTCATATTGACATTTCTGATATTTGCAAGAGACAACCAACACCATTTTCTTTATCAATTTAGTGCAATCAAAATATTTTCTATCTGAAAACCATACAAATATATTTAAAAAAAAAAATTTTATTTTATTTTCCATTATTAAATGTTTTTAAAACTAATTTTTTATAAGTCTTGAAGAAAATATATAAACTAAGAAGAACATTTAGATATTTATTGAACAAGAATAAGGAACTATCAGTAATTTAAAAAAAAATAAACAATAATTTTTGTTATTAATTTTTTTTTGAGTTTAAAAAAAGTATGTAACGATCCATACTAAAATGGTCAGCTAGTGTAAGTGCATGAATAATAACTTGAAAAATTGTAAAGTACACATGCAATATGTCTAAATCTTTTATATTTAAACATATGCTGCTCTTATAAAAAATAACTGTGACAAAACAAATTTTTATTCTAATTGCTATGCTAATCAATGCTATATTGATAACAAACAAATAAAAAAGAGAAAATTTTAATAATGAAAATAGGTATTAAGTAATTTTTTAATTAGTTTTAAATTTGATATTTGAACAATAAAATTTTTTTTTGTTTCTTGAATGCATTATCTTTAATTTTTTGAAGAAAATTATTTCTCTCAATTTAAAACACTACAAATAAATTGTCTCTGTCTTTAATTTTATCTTATAACATACATATCTCACTCTCTCATTACATTTAGCAAAATAAATGTGCGCCTTATAATTTTAAATGAAATTGCCTTTTTTAATGTTTGTTAAATCAGCAAATGAAATTTGATTTTAAAAAAAATAACTCACCGACTTATCAGTAGTAGCCTTTTTATATTTCTTTTTTTACTAAATTTCTGTAACACTATGCTAAAAATGGTCTCTATTTTTGAGGAAATCATAAAAGGCATCTATTTTTTTAAAATGCAGTGCTTTTCAATTTATTTCGCGACGTTGTCAAATAAAATTTATGAATTTCTAGTTAAAAGCTTGGAATTAATTATTGGAAAATATATAGATATAAAGAAGAAACATATAACACGATGCATTGCATTAAAGAATATTTTATACCTACAACCATCTTATCTTTTTTTTTAATGAGAGATAAAATGAGAAAATCTGTGTGAAATGTACTTAATGAATCTTCAGAAATACATGCAAAAAAGAATGAAGGCGATGATTTCCAGTTGAATAAATGTTACTTTTATCCTTTGTTTACGATCAGTGGGACGATTAATCAATAATTTGTTGGGGCGTTTTACCGTTGGGAATAATTATCTTGTTTTGCTGTAAGATGTTTTTTTATGGAGCCTGTTCTTTTCGTTTTCAATATTTTTGTTGTGAATAAATAATAAATAACGATTGCATTAGAATATGCATTAATTGTTTTGAAGTGCTAAATAAAGAAATTATTTTCTACCGATATTAATGCATAACTAACGTGGCGGATTTCTAATTCAATTTATCAATTTTCATCTGAAAGTTTTTTTGCTTAGACCATGTGGAAGATGCATAGAAATATATAATTTAATTACGAAGAAACATTTAAATACTTTTTTATTTTATTATTTCGTCGCTATTACCATATTTCAATAAACCAATTACTTTAGTTAATATAAAGATAAATAAGCATAGGAATTAAGATACTTTGAATTAACCAGTGATGTTTTTATACATTCTGTAGAAATTGTGATATTTTAAGCACTGTTCAAGTTCTTCTTTCTCATATAAGAAAGAACAATTTGAAACAGAAAGATTTAAAATATCTTTATCTTGATCCATGGAAACCTACAGATATGTTGTCAACTTTATTTAAGAAATGTCACACGGCATATCTAGTGCATCATTATCTATGGAGGGAGAAGTAATATCTTCGCGGATGTCTTCTAGGGCTAACTGTCCTATTTGAGCATTTAGTATATGAGAAAACCTCAAAGATTCCCACTCGTTAAAACTAAAACCATTAATCCACACCAAAAATAGACCTTTTGTTACAGTTGTCACCGATTCTACTTATTTTTCACAGTAATAATTGTGATGCCTAAATCTAGATCATGAAAGTATTGATATTGAAAATGCGAAGAAGTTTTGTAAAGAAAAAATATTTATATGCAATTATAGGTACAGTATAATCCCGATTATCCGGGATATACTTAAGCGAATTTCCACTTTAAATGTGCTACTAAAAGAAAAAAATCCACTAAGGTCCTGTTTTGCATTCTTCACATAATTTTTTTTTTTGTAAAGAAAAATATTTATATGATATCTCTTTAAACTTCCATTCCAGTGTTAAGCAGCACATGTATTTTTGGAAAGGAGAATAGAAACAAAGGAACTATCTTTTACTTATCATACTTGAATAGGGTGAGGAATACATCCTCCATTCTATCACAAGAAATAGGATTGGCTACTTCTCGCTAATTTGAGACCATATTGGACAATAAGCGCAATACTATATATATATCTGTATTTATATCATAATATCTGCATTTATTTCTTTTTATATATATATATAAAAGAAATAAATGTATATATATAAAAAGAAATAAATATATATTTCTTTATATATATATATATATATATATATATATAAAGAAATAAATGCAGATATATATATATATATTATTTAACTTTGCCAAATGCAATATATTCAAATAATACATCTGGAAGAAACAATATTTCCATTAAGTTAAGCGAGTTTTAAAGTTAAGTTTATTTCTAAAAGTTAAGCAAAAAAGTTTAAAGTTAAATATTAAGCAATTTAAAGCAAAGTTCTGTCTTATTTTCAAGGATACTCATTGTTAAGAGAAGTATAAGTTTCGTTTCATGTATGTTAGATATTGAAACATGTTTTAAAAATCTATAATTAGTTAATATGGATTTTATCATTTTTTTAAAGTAATTGTTGGTTCGTCTGCTTTTTTATTTCTAGTTGTTTAATAAAATAATTTAAAAAATATATATAATCATTTTTTTGTATTTCATAACATGTTTATGCAATACTGCATCAAATATATTTTTATCTAAATTATACCATTTTACAATTTTATTTTTCATTACATAATAAGCTTGGACAACTTCTTTAAAAATATTATAGACAGTTGAAAAAATTAAAGAACAATAAGCAAACAATGAAGTTTTTTTTTTGTTTCTGTCAGATACATTCATACCATTTTTGTATGAAAAGGATCCCTTCTAACACAGGACTAACTGAAAAATGAAGGATAAATCATCTATTGAGCAATATTTAATAAATTATAATATAAAGTTTTATGGTAATCACAAGAGATGATCGATGCCTTAAAATATACTTTTTTGTTTTCCAGTTTTTTTTTAACTCCTTTCCGATTTTCTTCTTTTTTCCTATTTTGTCATTAGTTAGCTGAATTCGAATTTTTATAAAAGGCCTTTAAAAAGACGTATTATACATCATATATTTACAAAAGAAATATTTTTCAAAAATTTTGATTCTTAAAACGACGTTTTTATTCATTGATTAATGAAACCTAAGGAAAGAAATAGAGTAAAGATATGCATATTTCATTTGTTTTTATAAAATCAAAAAATAAATAAATAAATACACGGCTGTAAAATACCAAACAAACGCCCAAGTAAAAAAAAATCACTGGATTTAAAACAAAAGTGTTAAAAATAATAAAGGTTACCTATCATTATTCTTAATTTTGTTTCAAAGATGAGTAGCAGTTGATTGATATCAATGCCAGTTAATTTTAAAACAATAATAATATGCCTATGTTTCTTTAACCTTTTCTGGTAGCTAAACCCTCTTTATGTTCCATGGTTGTCAGTAAATTTATGTATTAAACTTTATGATGGCGTATGCTGACATTGGATTCATTCTTAAATATTTATGTAGAGAATGATAAACAGAATTGTGTGTTAGAAGTATTTTTGGTGATCAATCTTCATGTCTGCTAATGCTAAGTTTTGCATTATATTTAAAATAATTTTTCTTCGCATTGTTGCCAACGTGGCAGCCTTGTTTGTCAAAAGAATGATTTATAAATCGTTATTGAAAACAATGTTACAGAAAAAAAAGTACAGTTATCTTTCAAGATTCTTTAATTATCAATCTCCGTTTGAGATATCAGATAAATGTTTCTGATATTCTTTCTTTTAAAATTCTGATAAACATATATTTGTTATTTAAAAAATGAAAAAATATATATATATATTTTCCCATTAATATCTCAAAAATTTTTTTTTTCCTTCGCCAAGAAATATATGCACCTAAATAAATAAACTAAATTCGGAGAAAACTTCAAACTTCGGTTTTCCTCTAAAACCAAAAGATAGCTCATAATGTATAAAAAAAATAAGCAGAGATTTCATTCTATCGTTAATAATGCATCTTTTAGAAGAACATTAATCAAAGCTAGTATTGATCCTTTTGAAGTTAAGTGAGAATTGATGTTCCAGTCGAAAAAATGGTTGTCCTCATCAATTCGAATGTTGTCGTTTGTTTCTGAATAAAGCTGTTATTTATCATTTTCTTTTGTTTTTATTTTTAAATATAGAAACAGCAGATAAGGACAGGGTGTACCTAAAGTGGGATTCTTATCGATAGTTTGGGGTTTACTGATTTTAGATACATCTTTAGTAAGTTTATTTATTCATTTGTTATTTTATAAACAATGAATAAGTTTGTGTCCATACATGAATTTCAATCTATTCATGTTGTGGTAGAGTGATACTGTAGAATGAGGCTTATAGAACTAAGTGGTAGATAAAATAACGCCTGGCTGTAGGCTAAGGCTTCAGTGCCCATTGCAGTTTCTGTTTTCAGAAACGAGTGTGTAAATCGTGCATAGGTATTTAGGTTACCTGCTGTGAGTTTCCCAAGTTTTTTCTTGTGTGACACACAAATGTGGGGCAAAAAGTTCTTCTACGTGTAAGGCAAAGACCTATTTGTTATTTTATAAGCGGTGAATAATTTTGTGTCCATACATATATTTCAAACTATTAATCTTGTGATAGAGTGATACTGTAGAACTAGGCTCACAAAATTAAATGGTAAACAAAATAATGTCTGACTGAAGGCCAAGACTTCCGCGTCCATTTCAGCACTGTTTTCAGAAACGAGAATAATTTACTGCAATTGCGGCAATATATGTAAATCGTCCCGCATAAATATTCAGGCTGCTTGCTGTAAGTTTCCCTAGTTGTTGTTTTTCTGTTTGGGTGATATATATCAATTAAAAGCTTTACCTCAAATCTTATCACGAAACTTATTAGAGAAAATATTGATACAAAAATCTATGTAAATGCAAAAAATAAAAAATAAATTCTCCATATAGATAGTAAAAAAGTAATCAAAAATTAATTTTGCAAGCACATTTGTTTATCTCAGTAAATCAATTAAATATGCAACTTTCTTTGTACAATAATGAATGAGCATACTAGATGTGAAGACACATAAGCGCACACACATAAAAGAAAAGGAAAGGAACGACATTAGACACGATATCCTCACAAAGTGCTCGTAACAGTGTTGTTTACAACGCTTTAACAAAATTACGAACATCAAAAGTAATACAAGCTTAACAGATATTTGATGGTGTTGTTGATACAATTGATGACGATAGAGATCAGTCATCAATGAATACCACCATTATCTGATGTATTTAAAGGAAAATGCTCTTTGCAAAAATGCATATGACTTTGATGATAAATTTTGCAGGCATCCGAAATGCAGGCATACATGACATACATGACATACATAATGGTTTTTAATGTATGTTATTGTTAATGGTACTACAACTGTATCTGGAACACTTCTGAATCGATATATGCCGAACAACAAAATGCTCAAGCAAAACAACGTTGTGAAAATGGTTCATTCATCGCTAACACTGACGCAAGGGGTCGAACTTGAATTTACTAAATCTACAGATGGAAGAAACCGATGTGTATCTTTTAGACAAACATGTACCATTCCCTTAATTACACTCAAGTACAATAGCTATGTGCACGTCTTATAAATGTCAGCTAATCCATTTTTTGTAAAGTGTTACACGAAGAACTTTGCCAACAAATCCAAGCTTTGCAAACAAGTGATAATATTCTTTTCACATCGTTGAGTTACAGCGAGACTTTCCAAATCGTGTTCTATTCACAGTTCCAGCAATTTTTACATATGAAAGTGTTTACAATGTTCACAATTCTCATGTGTATACCAGAACAAATCCATATGTTACAAGTAAACATGCATTCTCATAACTCTTCTCGATGAATCTTTTAGCGGGTAATTTATCTCATATCCCCATATCTATACCACACAACTCAGTGGCATATGTTATCGTGCTTTCCTGCGAAAAGATTTATCAAAATTTCTGAAAGTTGTTGCGATTATCTTCGCAATCAACTGTGGTTTCACCATAAAGAGGCTTTAGCCCATTTCAGTATGGGTGTCCGGAATTACTTGGATGCTACTACTGAGCTGCCATGAATTGGATGTTATGGACCAGTTCAATGTTGTATAATTCATTTATTGAGTATCGACTACTTTTTAAGCGACATTTGAAGTTCTTCATTTGACTCTATTGATTATCGTCTGTAGGCTATCCAATGTGATTGCATATGTAGAAGAAATGTCTGGCATTTTTAAAACTGTTTGTCAGATATTTCCTCTACTCTTATAAGCTTGTAGGTGTTCGAAATTCTGAGTATTTGTTGAAGACATTGTTGTAAAATGTACTTTATGACGATATTGTAATGTGAAATTATTTTAACATTTTATATTTAGTTAATTGTGTGTATCTCCACACCTCATTTCTGACCAGACATTTCTATATAGAAAAAAAATCTCTTTATTCAAAACTTATATTTTCAATCTATTAATACAGACACAACGTAATGAATCTAATCTTTTTGCCATAGTATTATGGTTATTTCCTCCAAATTAGTTTAAATTAAAAATAAATAATTAAACTCATCTCAGACAATTTACAACATATACATTGGGAAACACATATAAATTGGAAAATACATATTGTCAGAATTTGATAATATGTATTATCCGATTCTGATAATATCAGACAGCCCTTTTCTCTTAAGGAAAATTTTTTTTTTTTTTTTTAAAAATAGAGGGAAAATAAGAATGTTATATTTTAATATATTCAAAAATTTGAACTAAAAAAATGGAAATTATAAGAAATATTATTGAATATCACTGCAAAATATAAATAATTAGAATTTAATAATCACCTAAATGTTAATATACATTTATCACTAGATAGTATCATTAAATAATTTTTATGTTATATATATATATATATGGATTTTCTGTTCAAAATATTATATTTATAATTAAAAAATTCTGAGAATTTAAAAAAAATATCCATATGAAGTAAAAAGTCTGAACGATCAACGAAAAGTCTTTTTTGGTTTCATAAACATTTATTTTGATCTGGAAATCCGAATATAGAAGGAATTTGAAATTTCGAAAACTTTGTCTATTTGAAATTTAAGCGATTGGAGTAGTTTGCTATAAATGCTTAGTCAATAAAATGGTACGAAAATATTGTTATTTCAAATATCAATTTATCTGTCTGCATATATATTTATATATTAAAGAACACAATACAGAAATAAAACAGAACTGACAAGAAGTGAATTGGAAACAGGACCCTTTTTCACGACAAATGCCCCCACTGGTATTCGTTACACACAAACTAAAATACATAAATAAATGCAAAAAAATGTTCAAGATTCGAAATGCGCATAAGCTACAGCAACGAAACTGAAAACCATTAGACAACACAGATTTCGAAAAGTGTTAATGGCTGAAACTGCACGGACGGATAAAAGGAAGACAAAGCTTTTTACAAAATATACAATATATAATACATATTGTTGTGTATTTATTATATATTTTGTACATATGTATACATGTACATATATATATATATATATATATATATATATATATATATATATATATATATATATATATATACACTTGTATACATATGTACAAATATATATATCCTATAACATCCTGTGAATGAAAATGGAGCTTTTTTATAAGAGGGATTGAAGAATAAACCCCCATTATGATTGCCTGATTTATACTTATAGTACATATATATGTACAGCATATTGGAAAATACCACATAAACTATGCAGGTCTAGATTTTTCCCTTGAAGTACATCAAAGTTTCCTGAGAATCTAAGCTTCTAGGAAATATAATATCCAAGAAAAGTGCGAAAAAAAAGTACGTGTATTACTCCGTTTCTAATGTGTGGATAATGAGATTTCAGCCTTTAAACACATTAATTTCAATATAGACAAGAGATTGGCGATTATTGAGTTTTGCCAACTTAATAGGTGCAATCCGTTAAATTTTGAGGGGGAAGACATTGTTTCGTGTGAAACGATCGCATGTTCAGGCCTATTGGCGTGCAGTTGTTATTATCTAGATGAAATCCTGCCTTAAACGAATGAATTTTTCCAATCATCTTCTTGAAATCATTTTCCCTTCTTACTTATATTATTGTAAGCTCAATAAGAATCATGTGAAGGAAAATGGAGCTTTTTTAGTAGAGTGATTGAAGAAAAGACCCACATTATGATTGCAAGATTTATACTTATAGTACATATATATGTACAACATATTAGAGAATACCACATATATTATGCAGGTCTAGATTTTTCCCTTGGAGTACATGAAAGTTTCCTGAGAATCTAAACCTCTAAGATACATAATTTCCAAGAAAAAAGTTGTTGTTGTAAGTTTTTGACATAGATCTGAGTGATAATTATTTAATATCTAGTGTGATCTTAACGAGGAAAAAAAAACATTTTTTTAGTATCACAATTATATAAACATCAAACTAAAATTTCCCCAGTAAGCGGGAATAGTGTTTAGATTGTGCTTTTAGATCTTTGTCTTTTATTGGAAACATATGTAGCTGCAAGAAGCGTATGAAATGTTTGGAGAAATAAAAATATAAATAAAAATTACACGTTTAGTCTTGGGGAAACAGAGAAATGGTTGACTGTGTTTTTGCTGTGCAAATGCACATTGGCATTGAGCTGATGTTGCTTGCAAATATCATTAATCTTTGAATAGTGACAATCTATTCCGCTCTTGGGTAAATGAGATTTGTACTTTATTTGTCAGAGAATGAGAATGCGTTATAAAATGTGAGAGGCTGTACCTCTCACTATTTATCACGCTATCATCCCAACGGCTATCTACTTCGGCAGATTTGATGACAAAATTCCGTTGTCCCGCAATTACTAGATATGACTCCTCTGGACTTCTTTGGGCATATAAAGGGATTGGCGGAACGAATCCCCGTTACTACAGATTGAAACTTAGTATTTAATATGCTTGTTGCCTTCCCTTTTGTGGACACTATATTGTTGGAATGCAAATAATTAGTCATTCCACTATGACGCATGCACGCCTCGACATAAACATTAGTTATTATGAGAACCTTGATATTTAAATATACACCTGCGTTTTTTCTGTTTTATTAGGGCTCCTTTTCTATACACCGGATGTAATGCCATATTATTTCTTTCACCCTTCTCTTCTTCAGCGCAAATTTATGGTTCCTTTGATAACTTTTATGTGCATCGAAAGAAGATTCTCACCCTGCAGCGTTTATGCAATACGAACGATGTACATATATATATATATAAGTGTGTGTGTGTCTATATAGACAGAGGCATGTGTGCTATTTATATGTATATATATATACATATTTTATTTATAAACACATAGAAAAATCGTTTGTGAAAAAATAATTAACTTTAATTGTAAAAAAGTCTGGTTAAAATATAAGTAAAAAATGATGAAAATGCTAAATTATTGGGTCAAAAATGCTAAAATTTATAACTAATAAAATGTACTTAGAAAGAATTAATCTTTTTTTTTTTTTTAATTTAACTTCCAATAAAGTGGAATTTAATTTTAATTAGAAAAGAAGATTTTATTTTAGTACAGTTTCATTTGCAAGACTTTATCGGAATCATGTATTTTTTATTATTTTCTCTTAGAATAAAAATGCAATTCCACTAACAACAAATAACATATTTTTTCTTTCTTTACAATTTGCAAGTACCTTATGTAGTTTCACAAATAAAGTCCCAAAACAAGTAAAATAAATAAGAATATAAAGTGAAAATAAAAATAATACGATGAAAAAGCAAATTAACGGCCAAGTACGCTAGACAGCTCTTGAAAAATCAAAAAAAGAAAATTATAGTTTTCCTTCCACTTTCTGTAGTGGCCTAGAATTCCTTCATACCATATTATATCCATACACTTTACTTTTCTTCCACTCTGCTGGCAGAATGATGCCCTCTGCAATTTAACTTGAGACTGAAAAGGAAATTAATATGTATAGGTGCGATACAATTTCTCCAGTTAGAAAAGTGATCGGTAGATTTTTCTTCAGCAAAAACATTCTCAAAATCTTCGCACGGCTCATTTAAAATTCACATATTCCACTTTCATCCCAAGGAAAAGATAATTAGAAACATTTTTACAAGCAACAAGCAGATTTTTATTTACAATAATTTATGGGAATCATGTATTTCTAATTATGCTTTCTTAGAATAAAAATGCATTCCATTAATATTAAATAAAATATTTTTCTTTCTTTTCAATTGCAAGTACTTTATGCAGTTTGACAAATAAAATATCAAAACAATAACAAGTAAGAATATAAAACGAAATAAAAATAATTGGCAGAAAAATCAAAATTAAGGGTTGACTATGCTTTTGAAAAATAAAAAAATAAAATTATAGTTTTCTTTCCAGTGGCCAAGAATTCCTTCATACCGTATTATGTCCATACTCTTTACTTTTCTTCCACTTTGTTGGCAGAATGATACCCTCTGCAATTTAACTTGAGACTGAAAAGGAAATTAACATGTATAGGTGCGATACAATTTCTTCTCCAGTTAGAAAAGTGATCGGTGGATTTTTCTTCAGCAAAAACATTCCCAAAATCTTCGTACGGCTCATTTAAAATTCACATACTCCACTTTCATCTCAAGGAAAAGATAATTAGAAACATTTTCGAATCACTCTTCATTTTTGTACTTTACCGCAGAGCGTATTTATTCCAGAATTAGCACCCTAGTTCAGATTCCAATGCAAATAGGGCTCATTATCTGCTTCTAAGTAGCGACAGATGTTCTATGCCGTTGTTAGGAGACCTCGTTTATAATCTGTTCTCTGAAGGTAATTACGATTTTTTTCCCCTCTATCGTCAAACTTCATAATTTTTTTTTTACCATCCCCTGTTCACGATTTTTGAAAATTAGCTTCATATCTCTCCATCGTCTTAAAAAATAAATCTAATAATGGCTGATAAAGATGAATGGGAAATTTATTTAAAGTAAAGCTTTAATTCTCTGGGAAGAAGGAAGTAAGCCGTGTTCATGGAATTTTTAAAGTAATCAGGTTTCATATTTTTCGTGTTTATAACAATTCATTGAATTTTTTTTTTCTGATTATGTAAGACTTTGTTTATGACTATATTAGTTCATTTTTTTAGAGCTAAAGTAAGCTGTACTTTAAAAAAAAAAAATGCAATAAAAATTTAAAAAAATATATCGTTCAAAATTGAATTAAATCGTTGTTATTTTTTTAAATAACTAAGGGATTATAAAATTCTTCATTCTTCTGCTTGTTCAAGAAAATAAATAAATTTGAGAAATCAGTTTAATTCCAATTAATCTTTTCAAAAGAAAATTTATAACTTTTGTAGACTAGTGTTTCCATTGACTATTATCTTTGTTCATCAACTTCTATCACCTTTTATTGTTAATGATGCTTCAATGAATAATATTGAATTGATTATTTGATGATTATTTGACTATGACTATTTTCCTTCATAGTCAAATTCGGACATAAATTTAAAATCGTGAAATGGAAACCGCAACCTTCTATATTATTGTGAGACAAACAACCTAAAAGCTCCCATTGGTTTTAATTGACTTAATTAAAATGAGTGTTTTACATTTTAAGTAAAAACTAAAATAAAATAATATTTAGAAGAATATAAAAATGATATAATAATATAATAAAATTTTTAATAAAATAAAAGGAAGTAAGCTGTGTGTGTATTTGTAAAGTAATCCGGCTTCATGTTTTTCATGTTTATAACAATTCATTGAATTTTTTTTTCTGTTTATATAACACTTTGTTTATGAATATATTAGTTGATTTTTTTAGATAGAAAGTGAGTTGTATTTTAAAAAAAAATACTTAACAAATAAAATAGTATATCGTTCAAAATTGACTTAAATTATTTTTAATTTTTTAAATAACTAAGAGATTAAAAAAGCTTATTTCTCCTGCTTCTACAACAAAGTAAATAAATTTTAGAGATTATTTTAATTCCAATTAAAGTTTTTATTTTTTATTTTTTTAAGTCTAGTGGATTTTTCTGACTATTCTCTTTGTTCAGCAAATTCGATGGATTTTATTTATTCTGTTTTATTGTTAATATTCCTCCATTGAATATTGGTGAATTAAAATTATGAATTAATAAAAATTTGCCTTCGAATATTTCATTCATAATCAATTTCACTCAGAGTCAATTTTCTTTCATAGTCAAATTCAAACTGGTGAAATGGAAACCACAACCAGCTGTATTCTTATAATGCACAAAACCTAAAACATTTCGATTGTTCTAATTGACTAATTTAAAATGATTACTTTACTTTTTTAATCAGATGGTTATATCCAGAGAGAAAAATGATGTTAGAAATATCATATGAGCAAAGATTTTAATAAAAAAAAAGAAAAAATGCTTTTTATCCTACATTAAATTTAAATCATTTTATATTACCATTCAATTTATAATTTTGTGAAATACTTATTTAACGGAAATTGTTTTTCTGCCAATGTTTATAATTTTAAATCAAAGGCTCAGGTGCAGAAAGATATAATATGGGAACTAACATTTACTTGAAAATTATAGGTCTAACAGTGCAGTTAAGGTTGCGATTTAAGACTTTCCTAATGCATTTCCTATCAAAAAACTCGTAAATCGTGCTTTCTCTTATTTTTGAAAGATTGTAAGAATAATTTTCACATAGGCATAAAAGCCACATCCAAAACTAATTAAAAATTTCCCAGTATAAAATGGGAATTTTTTTTCGTATTTAATTATATATTATGGTTTTTTTAAATACCACACGTTTTTAAGCAGTTTGATAATTTAAAAATATTCCAAGAAACATTAGTTTTGCAGTAAAACATTTACTAATTCAGAAATAATTTTTATTAAAAATGAAATGTATGATTTTATATTTCAAGGCAGTTGCTTCTACCACTACATGAGTTATGCAAAAAGTAGAAACAGTAGAAATATGATAAGCCTTTAAACTTGAATGATTAATCTAATGCATGACCTTATAACTTTATGAGTAACAGTATCATTGAAATATTTTTTTTTTTTAAAATGGGATTTAGATCGCGAGGCAATAATAAAAGAAAGAAATACGTCAGAAGATCTAATAATTGTCGTACTCGTGTTAGACAGAGAAAATAGCAGTCGAAACAAATCATAAAAAAAGTGTTAAGGCTAGCAGTTTGCAGAGCGTGGGAAAAGAAAAAAAAACCGAGAGTCCACGAGAAATGCTAAGTCATCGATTATAAAAAAGGCCGAAAAATTGCAGCAGTTTAATGGGAATATGTGGAAAAAATACAGGATTAATGTAACAACTGGAAGATGTCAAGAAATCAGGAAAGAATGTAGAAAAGGGATTTTCGTACAGAATATCCATCTAACTTACAGAGAGGTTACACGTTATATATATATTGTAAAAAATATTACTCAGTCTAACTGTGACTGGCACCAGTTTCCCAGAAAATTTGGCCATGTATTTTTACTCTTCTGCTAAGACGAGTAACTCAGACGATGTCCCGGCTTCACACTCAGTACGATACCGAGAAAAAATTATGACATGAAATCAAAAATATGTTTTACATTACATTGAAAACTTATACGACATAAACAGGTATTTACAATTAGTGCAATATTTTTCACAAAATAAAACATAATAACATGGTTCACTAATCATAAAGCAACTGAAGATCTTAATAGAGTTTTCTGAATATTAAGCAAAAGTAGTTTCTATAATACTTTAGGAATATTTTATCTTTGGGAAAAAACTTGGGTATGTTATATTGAAAAAAAAATCCGTTCCATTATCATATTTACCTGTTGCAAAAATGTTGAAATATTGATCAAATAACGAATTGAGTTTAACTTCCCCATCCCTTCCTCATATATACACTCAAGAGCCAAAACATTATGACCACCCCTACAATTTGCAATGAACTCGCCTGGATGACATGGAAGGCACGTGATCAGGTGGAAGTGGTATTCAACTGCTGCTGGAGAGTCTGAAGAATCATTCTTTCACTTACTTCTGTGTGTGATGGGAAAGGCTGCGGATCTAAGCGACTTTGATAGAGGGCAGATTGTAATAGCTCGAAGGCTCGGAACAAGTATTTCCGAAACTGCACGACTCGTGGGTTGTTCGCGATCTACAGTTGTTAAAAAAATCCGTTGCATTATCATATTTATCTGTTGCAAAAATGTTGAAATATTGATCAAATAACGAATTGAGTTTAACTTTCCCATCCCTTCCTCATATATACACTCAAGAGCCAAAACAAACATCAAGAGCCAAATGACCACCCCTACATTTTGCTTACTGCCCACGTCATTCATCCACTTTGCATAAGTGGTTGAATGACGGTGAAACCTGCAGTAGACGACATGGTGTTGGATGTCCATACGTTATCAAAGAAAAAGGTCGTCGGAGACTGTCTCGCATGGTGAAGCAAAACCGGAGCCAAACAGTGGCTCAGCTGACAGCCCAATACAATGCATGGCCAAGTAGAATAGTATCGGAGTACACAGTTCAGAGGACACTGTTTGATATGGGGCTACGCAGTGAACGTCCCACTCGAGTGCCTTTGCTGACCAAGCGTCATCGCCAACCTCGTCTGCGCTGGGTCCGGGACATCGCGACTGGTCCATGGATTAGTGGGAGAGAGTTGCCTTGTGAGATGAATCACGGTTTGTCATTCATCACGCCGATGGCCGTATCAGGATACGCCGTCTTCCAGGCGAACAGTTGCTCCCTCAATGTACAGTAGGTCATACACAGGCCATTGGTGGCGGTATTATGCTTTGGAGAATGTTCTATTAGGCTTCTCTTATATATTGTGGTAGAGCTGACCATGAATGCTACAGGGTATCTGAACATCATTGTGGACCAGTTGCACCCTTACATGGCCTCTGTTTTCCAGCAGAAAATGGAATGTTCCAACAGGACAACGCCCCTTGTCACAAGGCTAAAATTGTGTTGGAGTGATTCCAGGAACATGATGCTGAATTCCAGTTAATGTCCTGGCCGCCTAACTCATCAGATCTCAATCCAATGGAACACATTTGGGATGTCCTGGGACGGCATTCAGAGTTCAAAGATCACCAATTCGCAAATCTCGGATTTGCGTGACCGTCGCTT
Source organism: Caerostris darwini (assembly GCA_021605075.1). NCBI lineage: Eukaryota > Metazoa > Arthropoda > Arachnida > Araneae > Araneidae > Caerostris > Caerostris darwini. The sequence goes on along the minus strand of BPLQ01005610.1, from coordinate 35,827 downwards.
AAACATCTGGTACAATCTGTCTCCGGCCATCAACCAAGGACTTGTGGCATCCATGCCAAGACGGGTTGAAGCTGTGTTGAGCGCGAAAGGTGGGCCAACTCGTTATTGACATGTGGTCATAATGTTTTGGCTCTTGAGTGTATATATATATATATATAAAGTGACAGAGAATTATTATTTAATTATTAATTATTAATTATTATTACAAATCTTAAAACTTTATTTTAACGACAATACATATTTCCGCTTAATTTAATCAAAAATACTACTGAAATAAAAAATTTTAAAATTTCATTCAGTGGCCATTTTTGAGATTCTATAGTTTCTTTACTTCATAATTACTTTATTTCCCATCGAATTAAAAAAAAAATAAATTGCATTTATATTTAGCTGCTAAGGCAGTATTTTTTTTATAGAATTTTATATGTAGAATATGTTCCGATGACTAATTAGTAAAGCATAATGTACAATAAAGGAAATCTAATATTATATTTTACTTCTAAAGGAACTGTAATATTATATTTTACTTCTAAAGGAACTCTAATAGAGCATTCAGAATTTTTATTTGTCTTCAAATAAACTTAATGAAATGCATACTCATTATAATTAAATTTTTCCCAGAATTTTAAAATCGTTGTATTTTCGAAGAAATAAAAAAAAAAATGTTTGTTTTCAATGCTCTTGACGCATGCTTATGCATCTCTTTTTCTCTTATAGCAGATCTTGTTAAATTTTGTTGAAGTACATTGTTCTGAAAGCTTTTTTATGTTAATGTCAGTATAAAAGAATCGAAATGTTAAAATTTCAATCACACCGTTACTAAGTATAAATATATTTTATTACTTGAACTTTGAATATAATTTAAATATTCATCAAAATATTTTTTAGATATATTGAAGGAAGTATACGTTTTATGTAATTTATAATAAATGTGTTTCTTCGTGTAACAAATATGTTTATAATGACTTGTTTGCTTTATAGAAATAGACAATGCAATAGTTTGTTGTAACAGCTTGCGTGAATGCCTTGGATCAGCATGCAGACAACCTGGTGGATGGTTCAGGTTTATCTTGAATGAGAAGAGCCAAAGTTGTGTTATTAAGGTAATTCTTTTGTCATCATTATCTGTCTGTGAACTATTGATAGAATACATTAGTCGAACACGAGGTAAATTAATGCACAAAAAATGTATAGGTAACTTAAAATGAAAAAAATAAATATATTTCTGCCAATAAATCTTTTTTGCTTTTGATAAATTCTTACAATTAAAGTAACCATAGGAAAAATAAATATTTTAATGGTTGTTCAACTGTAGAAATATATATATATATGTGTTAAAAAGTTATACTAAACAATGAGAATAGTTTTGATAAAATAAAACCTATGTAAACCTCATCATTATTCATTATTGCATAATGCTAAGGATTTTTATATGATAATATATTATTATTGTTATTATATCAAAGATTCATAATGTTTTTATTACATTTATTTGTCATTAACAACATTAATACCATACATTTCACATCATATAGGTGGGTCAGAAAAATTCAACGAAAAAGTAGTGGTGTATATATGGTTTGTGGTACAATATGACCATTGGGCAAAAAATTTATTATATTTTTTGTAGTACCTAACTGCTGAACAATATAACTTATACACAATTTTTTAATTATACTGTCAATTTGATTTGTATCATAATTTTTTGTTTTATTCAGTGATATTTTTGGCAACAACAACTTCATACATTTCAACAAAATGCGTAAAATTTATAAAATAATTGTTGTCATGTTCCACAAAGTTTTTCATCAGTTTTAAAAACCCATATTTCTGAAATATTTTATCCCTTACAAAGCTAACTTTATTTATGCTCATATTTTTGCAAACGCTGTAGTATGTTTAATATCATTATACAAATACTAATGAAATATTAGAAAGACTGCGATTATGTGGTCAACAATATATGAATTTTTATAAAAATTGATCAGCATACGTAAAAAGCAATGCTGTATCACAGTAAAATATTTAAATCAGTAAAGTTAACGTCATTGGACTAATGGCCTAACAAAGCTTAACGTTGATTTTGCAAATTGAAATTTCGCAATGAAAGTTTGATCTAACCATGTTTAGATACGAGCACTCGAATTAGTTTAATTGAAGAATTAAGTTGACAAGCCATTGGCGATGAAGCGACTTGGAGTCAATCCTATGTAACAAGATGGTTCAATGTGAGCCCATCTGTAATTTATATAGTATGCAATGCATTTCTAACAGAATCCTCTTCTAGAAAGTAGGCTGATTAAGAACTAAAGCTACAAGTGCTGTTGATAATCCGTATTTGCCTCTAATTGCAAAGAGGTTCAATACAGTTATGGCAAACTAACTCAGAACTACTCTTGCTTTAGCCTTTCGTAGGCTGATATCCAGATCAACTGGGTGCAGAAGGATGTTTATATGCTGGATTTCCAGCATTGTTTACCACCACATCACTGAAATGAAATGTTTAATTAACTAATCAAGTAAATGAAAATGGGCTGTTTTTATTGATTAGAATAGTTTTGTTTTCAAAATGATTGCAGAAGATTGTTTCTCTGACGGGAGTTAGGAAGCGGCTCCCAGTCATATCTATGAAAGAGATAGATTTGATAGGTCCAATGTATAATTGCATTATTTTCTTATGATTACATTTAAGTATATAACGTTCCACGGATCATTATTAATAATCAGTTATATAGAGATGACATACTTCATCCTATCGTTCGTTCTTACGCAAGCACAATGTGGAATTCTTTGTCGTGCAAGAATATAATTGTAAGCCACATATAGTTTGGTTGGGGAAGAATTACCTTCATTTTTGGCTTATGAATTGGCCAGTTTATTTTCCAAGCTTGAATCAAATTGTGAATAGTTGGTTTACTTTATGTTGTACGCAAGTATGTTGGTATGTTGGTATGCAAACTCCAGCTGCTTTAAAATGCCTAGATACAGTCATATTTGATAAATGAGAGGTTAAATACTATCATTATGAGCACAGTACAATTCTGATGTGTCTGTATCACTGTTAGCGGTGATCACACTCCACTTATTAATTTGTGTTTGTTTAATTTTTTGCCAGATTTCATTAAAATAATTAGAAATGTTACACTTTTTTATTTTTTTCCTCTTAATTTTAGGAAATGTATTAATATTTTTAAAAGTATGATAAATAATACTAATATAGTTCGTTTTCCGTCAACATGATAAAAGTTAATAAAACTTCCTTTTTGTTTATTAATACTTTATTTTTTAATTTTTTATCAAACAATATATACTAGAAAATTATTTTATATACTATTAAATATAATTTGTTTACTTAATTATACACTGAAGTGACAAAAGTCATGGGATAGCAATATGCAAATTTTCAGATGGCAGTAGCATCGCGTAGAACAGGTATAAATGCGTAGTGCTTTCGCAGAGCTTTCATTTCTGTTCAAGTCATTCATGTGAAGAGGTTTTGACGTGATGATGACCGCACGACGGGAATTAACAGGCTTTGAACGCGGAATGTTAGTTGGAGCTAGACGCATGGGTCATGCCATTTCGGAAATCGTTAGGGAATTCAACATTCCCAGATCCACTGTGTCAAGAGTGTGCCGAGAGTATGAAATTTCAGGCATAACATCCCACTATGGACAGCGCAGTGGTCGACCGCCTGCACTTAACGACCGAGACCGGCGACGTCTGCAAAGAGTCGTAAATTCTAACAGACAAGCAACACTGCGTCAAATAACCGCAGAAATCCATGTGGGACGTACAAGGGACTTGTCTGTTAGAACTGTGCGGAGAAATTTGGCTTTCTTGGGCTATTCCAGCAGATGACCGACTCGAGTGCCTTTACTGACAGAACAACATCGCTTGCAGCGACTCTCGTGGGCACGTGAGCATATCGGTTGGTCCCTAGATGAATGGAACACAGTGGCCTGGTCCGATGAGTCACGATTTCAGTTGGTAAGAGCTGATGGTAGGGTTCGAGTGTGGCGCAGACCCCACGAAGCCATGGACCCAAACTGTCAACAAGGCACTGTTCAAGCTGGTGGTGGCTCCGTAATGGTGTGGGCTGTTTTTTCATGGCATAGACTTGGTACTCTGGTGCGACTGGACCAAACATTGACTGGAAATGCTTATGTTCAGCTACTTGGAGATCACTTGCAGCCATTCATGGACTTCTTGTACCCAAACAACGATGGGATTTTTATGGATGACAATGCGCCATGTCACCGGGCCACAACTGTTCGCGATTGGTTTGAAGAAATTCTGGACAATTCCAACGAATGATCTGGCCACCTAGATCGCCCGACATGAATCCCATCTAGCATTTATGGGACATCATCGAGAGGTCTGTTCGTGCCCAAAATCCTGCACCATCAACGCTTTCACAATTATGGACGTCTATCGAGACAGCATGGCTCAATATTCCTGCAGAAGACTTCCAACGACTTGTTGAGTTCATGCCACGTCGAGTTGCTGCACTTCGCCGGGCGAAAGGGGGGCCGACACGATATTAAGAGGTATCCCATGACTTTTGTCACTTCAGTGTATTATTATTTACTATTAACGTGTACGTAATATATTATATTGATGTTAAGATAATTAGGTGCGCTAGTCGTTGCTATAATTCCTAAGACCAGATAAAAATAGTTATAAAATTTTAAAAATGTAATAGTAAATTTAGAAAATAATGAAGTAAGTTTCATTTATTATACTAAAAATGTGGACAACACCTAAAAACTTTATTTCTCTAAAAGTACAAATTTGGATAATAAGGAATATAAAAGCTCAAACAACAAAATGAATAATCGGATTAAATAAAAGAGAAGATTAATTATAAGAAATATTTTTAAGAATTGTAATTATTCTTATAAAAATATTATAAGAATATTATAATTATAAAAATTAAAGCTATTGCCATTTTAATAATCAGGATGGCACACACACATAACATGGAAACATATTATGTACATATAAATAAAATGAAAGATGCGAAAAAATTATAATTTTTTATTTACTATGAAAGAAAGGAATTTTTTTTGTTGTAATTTTTAAATTTATTCCATTTTGTTTTCAGTGACATCATTTTAAGTCAAAATATTCTTATCCTAGACGTAAAAGATGCGAAAAATAATCCCAAGTCCATCCTGCAAATCTCAGAAAGTTTAACCCCCTTGATACTTCCTGAAATTTCATAGATTTCTTCATCAATCTTGGCCCTCTTTCCCTATCTGCCAATATTTTCGAAAGAAAAAAAAAGGGGAACGAAGCCATTCTTCAGACGCTTATCTTTATAGAGGAAGAGTTGGTGTAGAGAAAAGTACAAAAAGAAGTCTTCAAGATACTTAGCCGCACAGTACTGGTAAAAAGTAGTTTCCTTTGCTTCCATAACGTATAAAATGTACTTTAATACTGATAACATAATATTTATGTCTTTGATATCCGATGGAATTACTTAAAATATGTATAAATGAAAAATAAATAATTTCAAAAGGACATTAGTATAAATTATTTACGTATTTCTTAAAAATATAACTTTTTTTCTCCTAGTATGGTATTTTTAGCTGTTACGTGGTAAATGAAAAATTATCAATAGTTATTTTTAATTACATAACTTACTATATTTTTTATTATTAAACAATGTTTTAAGACTCAAAATGTGATCAAAAGAACTACGAATTTGTGAAATAAATTAAAATTCCCATGCACACTGTGATTATTATTTAGTATCTAATAGTTTTTATGAATTTTATTTGTGTAATAAATCACGTCCTGTGATTTAATTAAGTTAAATGTATTAATTAACTTAAGTTTTATTTAGAAATAAATTATAACCATTCGAACGTGCTAAATTTAGAAAAAGTTTTGTCAAATTTTCTGGAAAATAAAAATATTGTTTTTAAAGTTTTAAAATTAATTTAAATCTTCTAAAAATTTTCTGGTGAATTATTATCTTGATTATTTTAATTTATTCATGTTTGGAAATAATATTGATGTTTTTTATGTTATTGATTAATATAAAGCAATTTTCACGGAAGACCAAGTGATTCAATGAAATGTTATACCTACTTTGGACAAAAATGCATTTACGTGGTGTTCGTACGGAATTTTTCTTTATCTGAATCTATTGCTTATTTAGTTTCTCTTAATATATTTATAATTTAATTTTATTCCTGTATTAACACTACGCTCCTTATTGATATCAAAATATTAAAATATAAACATAGTTTTGTTTAGCAAAGGATTATATGGGACTTTCCATATTCGTAAACGATGAAATTCTGAGTTTAATGCAAATATAGTTGCTTATTTACCTATCTTACTAAATATTTCTATGCAACTTGCAACTTCAAACCGTTTTTTACTTAAGTTCTTGAATGTAAATATTTATCTATCTATCAGCTATATATATAAAATTTCTTTATACCAATGGCAGGTCTACTAATATATTGGTGAACAATACAATATTTTTATTCGAAATGATTATAAAGGGGAAAAAAGTTTATACTTTCATACATTCAGATTTAATCTATCACAGATATCATATTTCATACTATTTATAGTCTATCTTACGGAAGATTGATTGAGTGCGATGGCATCATAACTACTGGGCTTCTAGTTAGACAATCATTTATTTTGAAATTTGTTTTCTTTGTTTTTATGATAATGATGCGAATTGATATGAATTTACAGAAAGGAATCTCCATAAAAAAATTTTATATATAGTTTGCTTATTACCAGTTTATTGCAAGTTTGAATATTCTTGTTTGATTAATACAAAAAAATATATATAAGGGTATAAGAAAATTCAAGGTTTGCATAATAAATAAAAATATTTTCATTGAAATAAAATTTTACTTTATACAACTTTTATTTCAAACATCCTTAAAATTTAAAGTAAAAATAGCGAGGCAAAACTGTGATAACATATGACTTTTCTTAAAATCATATTTATAAAAATTTTGCATGTCTAAAAAATATGCCATTGTGATTTCGTATTTTCTTTCAAAATTAATTATGAAATTTTCGTATTTCATAATGAAATTAATTTTCTTCACAGTTTTCAAACATTTCTAAACAAATACATTTTTTCATTCACATATTCGATAGCTTTTATAAAAACTGATGTTTTCTGAATTCCTAAGATTCTGACATTTTCAAATAAAATTATGATGTTCATTTTATTCTAATTATGATCTTTCTAAAATTATGGTTTTTATGTTGTTCTAATTAGGGCCTGAATGGCCGAGTGGCTAGCGCTCTGGCGCTCGGCACCACAGGTTTCGGGTTCGAGTCCCGGCGTTGCCATGGATGTTTGTAGTGGTTCGGAATCCACTTTAAACAGTAGGTCCCGATCCTAGTAGGATCGTAGAGCGTTGCGGGGGCACTGTTACTCTGCGTCCGTGGCTTATCTTCAAGTTACACGCGCCTCTGGGTCATGCAAAGTGAGTACGTCAGTGCAGCGCTTGCCTTAAGGCATCCAAGACCAAGCTGTCTAAGTGTTTGCCAGCTGCATTAGAAAGAAAAAAAAAATGTCGTTCTAATTATGATTTTTCTATGATAGTGATCATGAGTTTGTACTAATTAGGAGTTTTATTTTGTTTATTTACATTTATCGTTATCTGTAATTCTTTTAATTAGTCCTAAAAGTATAAAAAAATTCATTAATATACATGAAAAAATGGTGGCACATTAATTGTACTTTTGTGACTCAATTATATCAGAAAATGTTCGTTAGTTATATTTTCAACAAATATTTATAATTTGTAAATGAAAAAATATAATCCTATAAAAATTAAGTACTTTTTATTTTCTCAGAAGATCCAAAATAAATAGTTAAAAAAAAATTAAAATATATTAATTTTCCGTTTATTTATTTCAGTTTTACTTTTTAATAAAAATTACTAAAATAAAATATCCGATAAGAATAACCTTACGACAAAATTTATGAATATTTATCATTTTTGTGTTGCGATAACTTTATTTGAACACATGCTATTAAACTATAGTCGAACCAAGTTAAAAATTAGTTGCAAAATTTGTAAATACCATGTTAACAAAAGAATCAACGCACATTTTATTTTGAAAACTACCGAAGTCTTAGGCGAGTTTAATGGTCCGTAGAAACTAGATATATATCCGCTTTCTTTTGTAACGCGCAGAAGATATTTATAAAATACCTTCTCAATCGTGGTAGAAAAACTGACAACAAACAAGGAAACATAAATTCTACATCAGGAGAAGAAAGAAAAAGTATAAAAACATCTTTCTTTTAAGGCTACGGAATTATTTCTGTTACAAATTAGATGAGAGATATCCAATATTTTATTGGTTTTTCTAAATAATTACGCTATTAACATTTACATTGTAATGGTTTTTTTCACATGATTTTTTTTTTAATTTTATTTTTAGCAGTAAAATAATGGATGTTGTTTTGGGTAGAAATGTTTTGCATTTCCTTGATCTCTCTTTTCGTTACATGGACCACATTCAATGTTTCTTATCGTTTTATTATCTTTTTATTGGTTTATTTATTTTTGAAAGTTTCTTATGTTTTAATTTTATTTAATTTTTCTTTTACGTGCTTTTATGCTTTTTAATAAATAAATAAAATCAAAATATTCGATAAAAATAACCATAGATCCTTTTATGAATATTCATCCTTTTTTCTTTGACGTAACTTTATTTGAACATAAGCTTTCAACAGATAGTCAAAGCAAGTTCAAAAAAGTTGTAAAATTTGTAAACAAACGAATCAACCCCTATTTTATTATGTATTAGATGCCTTGAGTTAATATCGGTTTTACCAAAGTAAAATACAATTTTCTTGAAAGAAACAAAATCAACTTAAATACGTACATAACTCAATTGGAAACGTTTTGAAAACTACTGAAATCTTCAGCTAGTTTAATGGTGAGTGGAATCTAGACATATCCCCCCTTTCTTTTGCAACGCTCGAGTAGCGTAGAAGATATCTATAAAATACCTTCTCAATCGTAGTAGAAAAACTGCCAACAAACAAGGAAACATAAATTCTATATCAGGAGAAGAAAGAAAAAGTATAAAAACGTCTTTCTCAAAATGTCTCTTCTTTTTTCACCCAAGAGAGCTTTCTTGTGTGTTTCGACTTGAAATGGCACTACAGGTATACCATCGGACCTACCATTAGAATCTTCGGAATAATAGCCTTCTGGGTATAGTTTGCTTCCTTTTTTCCTGTTGGTTCTGGTCAGGACATTTGTTCATTTTTCTTTCCGGGAACAATAGAACCCTCACTTATCTTGAGAGGTGAAGAGAGAAATAGTAAGCTTTTAAAGCTACAGGATTATTTCTGTTACAAATCGGATGAAAGGTATCCAATACTTTATTGGTTTTTCTAAATAATTACGCTATTAACATTTACATTGTAATGGTATTTTCAAATGATTTTCTTTTCTTTTTTTTTACCTGTGAAATTATGGGTGTTGTTTTGGATAGATTAATTTCCTTGATTCCTTTTTTCTTTTTTCGTTACCTTGACCACTTTCAATATTTCTTATCCGTTTGTTACTTTTTTTCTTATTGGTTTATTTATTTTTCAAAATTTCTTATGTTTTTCAATTTTTCTTTTACTGGCTATTCTTATTGGATTATTTAAATTTGTTTCTCTGGTCTTATTAAACATTATACTTTAATACTTTCAATTTTTCTTAACTGTTTCTTGTTTTTCTTATTGGTTTATGTATTTTTCAAAATTTCTTATGTTTTTTTTTTATTTCATTTTTTTATTTTTCTTTTACGGACTATTCTTATTGGTTTATTTAAATTTATTCCACTAACTTTTTTAAGCATTATACTTTAAATTTCTTTCATGTGTTAATAATAATATAATCAATTAATTAAATACTATAATTTTAATTTGTCATAAGTTTATTTGAACACGTGCTTTTAAAACATTTAAAATCAAGTTAAAAAAAAAAGTTGTAAAATTTGTAAACACCATGTTAACAAAAGAACCAACCCATATTTTATTATGTATTAGATGCTTCGAGTTAACATCGGTTAAAATTTTTTCTTGAAAGAAACAAAATCTACTTGAATACATACATAACTCTCTCCTAAAGACGTTTTGAGAACTACCGAAGTCTTAGTCGAGTTTAATGGTCCGTAGAAACTAGATATATCCCCGCTTTCTTTTGTAACGCGCAGAAGATATCTATAAAACACCCTCTCAATCGTGGTAGAAAAACTGACAACAAACAAGGAAACATAAATTCTACATCAGAAGAAGAAAGAAAAATATAGAAACATCTTTCTCAAAACGTCTTTTCTTTTTTCACCCAAGAAAGCTTTCTTGTGTGTTTCGACTTAAAATGACACTACAGGTATACCATTGGACCTACCTGTAGAATCTTCGGAATAATAGCCTTCTGGGTATAGTTTGCATCCTTCTTTTCCTGTTTTTCTGGTCAGAACGGTTGTTCCTTTTTTTTTTCCGGGAACAATAGAACCTTCACTTATCTTAAGAGGTGAAAAGAGAAATAGTGAGCTTTTAAAGCTACAGGATTATTTCCGTTACAAATCGGATGAAAGGTATCCAATAGTTCGTTGGTTTTTGTAAATAATTACGCTATTAACCTTTACATTGGAATGGTATTTTCAAATGATTTTCTGTTCTTTTTTTTTACCAGTAAAATTGTGGGTGTTGTTTTGGGTAGAGATTTTTTTTCATTTCCTTGATATCTCTTTCTTTTTACATTACCTTCACAGCATTCAATATTTCTTATCAGTTTCTTATTTTTCTTATTGGTTTATTATTTTTTACGTTTCCTACGTTTTATTTTTTAAGTTTTCTTTTATGTGCTTTTAGGCTTTTTTTAATAAAAAGTATTAAAATAAAATAATATCCGATAAATACACTGAAGTGACAAAAGTCATGGGATAGCAATATGCAAATTTTCAGATGGCAGCAGCATCGCGTAGAACAGGTATAAATGCGCAGTGCTTTCGCAGAGCTTTCATTTCTGTTCAAGTTATTCATGTAAAGAGGTTTTGACGTGATGATGACCGCACGACGGGAATTAACAGACTTTGAACGCGGAATGTTAGTTGGAGCTAGGCGCATGGGTCATGCCATTTCGGAAATCATTAGGGAATTTAACATTCCCAGATCCACTGTGTCAAGAGTGTGCCGAGAGTATGAAATTTCAGGCATAACATCCCACCATGGACAGCGCAGTGGTCGACCGCCTGCACTTACGACCGAGACCGGCGACGTCTGCAAAGAGTCGTAAATTCTAACAGACAAGCAACACTGCGTCAAATAACCGCAGAAATCAATGTGGGACGTACAAGGGACTTGTCTGTTAGAACTGTGCGGAGAAATTTGGCTTTCTTGGGCTATTCCAGCAGAAGACCGACTCGAGTGCCTTTACTGACAAAATGACATCGCTTGCAGCGACTCTCGTGGGCACGTGAGAATATCGGTTGGTCCCTAGATGAATGGAAAACCGTGGCCTGGTCCGATGAGTCATGATTTCATTTGGTAAGAGCTGATGGTAGGGTTCGAGTGTGGCGCAGACCCCACAAAGCCATGGACCCAAACTGTCAGCAAGGCACTGTTCAAGCTGGTTGTGGCTCCGTAATGGTGTGGGCTGTTTTTTCATGGCATGGAATTGGTCCTCTGGTGCGACTGGACCGAACAGTGACTGGAAATCCTTATGTTCAGCTACTTGGAGATCACTTGCAGCCATTCATGGACTTCGTGTACCCAAACAACGATGGGATTTTTATGGATGACAATGCGCCATGTCACCGGGCCACAACTCTTCGCGATTGGTTTGAAGAACATTCTGGACAATTCCAACGAATGATCTGGCCACCTAGATCGTCCGACATGAATCCCATCGAGAATTTATGGGACATCATCGAGACGTCTGTTCGTGCCGAAAATCTTGCACCATCAATGCTTTCACAATGATGGACATCTATCGAGACAGCATGGCTCAATATTCCTGCAGAAGACTTCCAACGACTTGTTGAGTCCATGCCACGTCGAGTTGCTGCACTTCGCCGGGCGAAAGGAGGGCCGACACGATATTAAGAGGTATCCCACGACTTTTGTCACTTCAGTGTATAACCATAAGACAAAATTTATGAATATGTATTCTTTTTTCGTTGCCGTAACTTTTATTTAACAATCACTTTTAAAAGATAGTTAAAACAAGATATAAATAAACTGTAAAATTTGTAAATATCATGTTAAGAAAAGAATCAACCCATATTTTATTATGTATTAGATGCCATGAATTAACATCGGTTTTACCAAGGTAAAATACAATTTTCTTGAAAGATACAAAATCAACTTGAATACATACATAACTCTCTCCTGAAGACGTTTTGAGAACTACTGAAGTCTTAGGCGAGTTTAATGGTCTGTAGAAACTAGATATATCTCCGCATTCTTGTGTAACGCGTAGAAAATATTTACAAAATACCTTCTGAATCGCGGTAGAAAAACTGACAGCAAACAAGGAAACATAAATTCTACGTCAGAAGAAAGAAAGAAAATATAAAAACATCTTTCTCAAAATGTCTTTTCTTTTTTCACCCAAGAGAGCTTTCTTGTGTCTTTCGACTTGAAATGACACTACAGGTATGCCATTGGACCTACCGTTAGAATCTTCAGAATAATAGCCTTCTGGGTATAGTTTGCTTCCTTTTTTTCCTTTTGTTTCTGGTCAGGACGATTGTTCCTTTTTTCTTTCTGGGAACAGTAGAACCCTCACTTATCTTAATAGGCGAAAAGAGAAATAGTAAGCTTTTAAAGCTACAGGATTATTTCCGTTACTAATCGGATGAAAGGTATCCAATACTTTATTGGTTTTTCTAAATAATTACACTGTTAACATTTACATTGTAATGGCATTTTCAAATGATATTCTATTATTTTTTTTTACCAGTACATTTATGGGTGTTGTTTTGGGTATATTTTTTTTTCCATTTTCTTGATCCCTTCTTTCATAACCTTGACCACTTTCTATGTTTCTTAAGTTTTATTGTTTTTTTTTTTTTTTTAATTTTTCATTTAAGTTCTGCTCTTATTGGTTTATTTAAATTGCTTTCACTAGCTTGTTTTAAACATTGTACTTTTAAGTTATTTCATTGTATGATAATCATATAATCAATTAATTAATTAATTAATTAATGTGAAATCTATGTAAAAGTTCGTCTAAGGAAAAGACAGAGACAATTTTAAGGCAGATTTAAAACAATTTTAAGGTCATAAGGCAAACACTTTATTTCAAAGTGTAAGCGATATTTTTCAAGAAAATAATTTTTTTTTGGATTTCTAGCTTTTTTTATTTCTTAAGGTTACTATTATGCACTATGTTTTTACATTAAATTTTAAATTTTATGGGTAATCAGCGTATTGACCAAGTCGATTATATTTTCTTTTTTCTTTTATTTTTTTTGTTAAAATCTTCGTAATCTTAAAGCATATGACGCGTCAACCATTCAAAAGCTACTTTTTCCATATCATTACGTTACTGCAATGCATATCAATAACGTATTTATTCCTTGATTTAATTATGTCAAACTATTGGGTTAACAAATTCATATTGTTTTGCAACATTACTTATAACTATCTATTTATCATGTATGATATACTTAAATGTAACTTAAAAAAAGTAAATTGTTATAATGTTAGCTTATAGCATATTTTTAAGACATATTGTAAAAATGGAATATTTTAGAATACGTGAAAAGTTTTTTGTAAAAACAAGTCATGTATGTAATTCAAAATACATATTTTGAAGTTAATACCTAAAATACGATTAATTATAAAATTAAACAATATAAATTTTATACTTGCTAATAAACATTGCAAACAAATACGAGGTTTTGAAAAAGTTCAATCCCCAACAACAACATCAAAATATTTTTTTCTATTCTCATACAAATTGAGATTGTGAAATGGAAACAATGAATGACAAAAAAAAATATTTGCTAGAATATTTTTAGGTCCATTAAAAATTTGCTGACGGTTTAATGCATGTATATAACAATTTTAAATTAGCATAGAATAAAATTATTCTTAACTTATTATAAAAAAAAAATATTTTTTAAAGAATAAAGGACAAAAATGTTAAGTTACTTTATGATCTTCAGCAATAAATTCCCTGAATCTCAATTAACGAAATATATCTAAATATCAAAACTTTTAGGAAACTGAAAATACAACGTTTAATCAACCGTAAAAGCTTCCACGCTATTATTACGAAAGTTCTCAGCACATCCCTAGAGACATGCAAAAACCCGCTTGACTTCAAATGAGGAAACGATAGGACTATTCTACGCAAAACACATAATATCACAAATGATCGAGAGAGATTGGCCATTCTACGTGCAATTAGGGTAGATATTGAGTAGGTCGTTACTTATTCCATTTAAAGCAATTAATCCATGATTACAAATGTATGGTTGATTAAGCGATGTTTGAAGCTCTTGTTAAATATAAATTGGCATAAAATTGCGTTGGTATCTTAATTTCTTAAATTTAATTATAAATATAATATTTCTTGTAATTTTACATTAAACATTTTATTTTACATGTAAAGAACATTCATTTGACACAAACTACACATATTTGTATCCATTTTGAAGTTAATACCTAAAATACGATTATTTATAAAATTACGCAATGTGAAGTGTATACTTGCTAAAAAAAGTTGTAAATCAACTCGATTATTTGTAAAAGTGTTATCAGCAACAAAAAATAACTTTTTCTATTTTTATACAATAAACCAAATTGCGATAATGAAATGGGAACAGTGAATAAAAAAGAAATGAACTTCATATTATTGAACTTCGTTTAAAATATACAAATATTTACTTGCAGTCGTTTTTATTATAAAATAAAGGCTATTCGAAATAATCATGGTTATTAATACAGAGAATTATGAATGAAATTTTAAAATTGAACTATTATTGCTAACTATGTCACAATATAATTTATAATGCTATTAATATGCTGTAGTAAACGCATTAGCTTTTATGTATCTTTAATGCATAATAAACATAAATAATTTTTTTTTAAATTTATATTTTTCAGTAAATTCAATAGAGAAAATTAACACTTTCAATTCAAGAAAAGAGAGATATCAGATCAGTTAAATGCTTCAACAAATAACATTTGAAAAGATCTAAAGATTAAAGATGCAATATATAAAATAATTCATATTACAAATAAAACAATTGTTAATGTACATCTTTCTTGAGATAACTAACAAATTGTCAACACCAAAAATTATACTTAAAATATATAATACTCATATAAAAGAACCAGGAAACATTCAGTTGTTTTTGCCATAATCTATTTTTGAAAACAGCAACAGTCTGTTACAAAAATAGAATATTGCAAAAACAGCTCACGGAAAACAAATACTAAACAGCAAAACCATCAGGATTATATCAGTATAGAAATAATCAGTCTTTTAAGCAAGAAAGGGAAAATTACAGATGTGGAATTTATGTTGATATTTTAATTTTTTATGTTGCAATTTATACAGGATGTTCCAAAATATTATGTACCAACTTTACATATTAGATATGATATTTCTCAGACCGTTGTGTCCTGAATCATGACCATACGGTGGTTTAGTGACACATAAAGAAAATAAGTAGATATCGATATTACACATGATTATTAATATATAAAATGCAGAGGATATTAGGAAAATTCCTGGGTTTAGAAAATTATGGACTGTTCCTGACTTTGTGAAGTCGATGCTTGTAATCTTGGGGTCATTCAAATTAAACAAACGTGCCAAAAACATTTTTTGAAGATTTAGAAATTCTGTCAGTGTCTATTGTCGTATAACAGGAGTTAGCGTGTCTGTACAATAAAAAATTGTATAATAGCGAAATGTAGGGATCGTGTGGACCATACGAAAAGTTTGTCTATGATTGATGTGGCTACTTAATTGGAAAGCTATTTGCAACAGATCCGTCTCTGCCTATATTGCTGCATAATTGGAATGCTCCTACATACACAAACGTTGCTGCTAACCTTCAAATGGTTGAATATTTGGCAGGTCACTGTTTGATAAAGGCTCTCTGAGCATGTGTAAGGCATCTCGTCCATTGCCAAAAACCATATCCATCAGTCCCGAATACCAATGCAGTACCAATACATTTCTTTTTACAAAACAACCTTCTTTGGAATTATACTGTTTTATACTATCAAACTGTCTGGTAGTCGCTGGTCATATTTCCGAACATTTTCAAAATGAGAATAGGCTATCACCTTCTGACAAATAAAGAATAGGCTATCACTGGACCAAACGCTTAACGTTGGTACACGAACTTCTTGGACACTTTGTATGCAGAGTGTTGTTAATTGTTTAGAAACTTTTGCAATTGTCTTTTGGAATGTTAATGTACTGTAACATTGCATATTTTAATTTAAACACATTTTTTAACAGAAGAGACGAATACATGACATTCTGAATGGCAACCAAACAGAAGAATGAAAATTAGTTTTGCATAATAATATTTCAAAAGGCCTCCGCAGATTCACTTGGATTAATGCTAATTTTATTTGTAAGCTATAGGGTAATTGTAATCTTTAAAAGTAATGATATTTAGTCTGATTATCAGAAAGGGATAACATGTCAAACAAGTACAAATAGTTACGTCTGATCATTTCTGGGAAAATATACATTCTTAGAATAGATATTCCCAAAAAATCACCATCAAGTATGTACTGTATTGCAGTATGTGAATTTTCAATGAAAAAGTTCGAATCAATGGTTATGTAGTATGAGGGGCACGTGGGTCTCAAAGGTACTATTACGCATATTATACTAGCAGAGGAAAGATAGCATCTGGCAGCTATTTTAACACGCTCCAATAAAAAGCGAGCTAAATAAAGCTTGCTCTTTAAAAACAGCATATTCTCATTACCCACATTATTACAATGGCACATGAAATTAATGGTATGCTTAAGGACTCCGTGGAGGAGCTCGTCCTGGGAATTATTGATGAAAAATGGATAAATACAAAACTTTCTGAGTGCAGGAAAATCTTTATTTTACTTTGTATGAATTTCGCAAGGTGAGTATCATTAAGTTGTTTTTTTTCTGATTGAACTAAATGAAATTGTGTAGCTTATGATATCTTTAACACTCACTCTTTCATGACTGTTGAATATTCAACTTCGGCATCAAACTTCACACTTTGAATACATTTTGTCTGGTTAATTTTGTTAAAAAATACATTGGTTACGAAAATTCTAAAAAAATACATTTTAATAAGTATGTGTCGCTTTTATTTAAAAAATTAAAAGCAAATATTATATATAAAACAATTTTAGTAAATGATTTCTGCTATTTAAACGAATTTGTTTGGATTCATTTTTATATGAGTGTCCGTTCTATATTTTTCATTTATATTTTTGACATTTTCAATTTTTTGCTCAATAAGAAATGTGAATCTGTACTAACGGTATTTCTTTCAGAAGAACATAAAACTTGTTTTAAACATAATTATACAGAGTTAAAATAAATTAAATAAATTTATGTGTTAGATTTATTTAACGAAACACCGTTAAGAAGAAAAATTTAATTTTAATTAATTAGTTAATTAATTTTAAACAATTATTTTTCCTTCTCTCGGTAAAGAATTAATCTGTAATCTGAAACAGTTTGGCAGACCACGATACAAATTTATCTCAGCTTCCCATTCAACCGACAACAGCAATATTAATGGACTCTTCATTATAATTCATGAAATAGTAAGCCAGAATGTAATTTCCGTATTATATAATAATTAATTTTATTAGATTTCATAATGAATGAGAATTTTGAATCTATTAAAAGCCAAAAGGTCAGTTAATTAATAATTTCAAATGACATTGATCATGGAAGATATATTTAAATTTTAATATCATCATTCTTGCTAAGTTTTATAAGATTTAAATGTTAATTGGTCATTTCAATTATCAATATATATCATTTTAAATCCATTAATTATACTTGAAATACATTTATCTTATTTTTTATTTATACATTTTTCCTTTATTATTCTTTTATATCTGATATTCCAACTTTCAGAGTAAAGCAGAAAAATATTTTATAAAGGAACTAAATTGGCCAGATCGCAAGCATGCCTGGCTCAAGAATGAAGTCCAACAAAATAGTTGAATCAAGAGTTCGTAATTTATGTGTAATATAAGCATCATAAATTCGTAGTCGGGAACGTCCTTCCGTTCTGATTCAAGCAAGATGATAGCAAGCTCTGACTTCCCGTTACTGTAAGTTACGCTAGATGTGTAAATACCTTCAAATTTGGAAACTTTCACCGAAGTTCATTAATCCAAGGTCACACTAAACATGGTTAATACAACACAATACATTTACTTGTAATTAATCGAAAAGTTTTTGCATATCATAACTAACAGGTAACAGAAAACGCTATGAGTCACCAAATTGCAACCATACATGTCAATTTATAATGTAATTTCCTATGCCATATATATTGCATGAAGTTTCAAATTATTATGATCATTTCGGAATATAAGATGCTGTTGACATTGATGAATTTTACTTAATACTATTTCTATAAACAAGCACATGGTTTTAGAAAAATACACACATTATATTTTAATGATATGGAAAATTTCTCAATTTGAAAAAATACAACGAATTAGAGTCATTATATTAAGATATGACAATAATATATTAAAGTTTACATGATTTTAAATAAATATACTTTAAAGAAATTCACGTAAAATAGAAGATATAAAATAATCAGAAGTAGTTCTTAATATCCGGAACATTCAATAAACCTCCCCTGATCAATAAAACCCAGAGTCCCTAACAGATTTGATATAATCGCCTAGGTATCCTGGGATATTATCTTATTTACCGCTAATCTTACATTTGATCAATTTGCTAAATACTAGTACTACACTAAATCTCTTTTAAGGTTTAATTTAAATGGTAATATTTGCGTTCTTATTTCTTAAAAAGGGTTTAAGGGAACATGTGTTTGTTTATCACGATTTTATTTATACTCACATAATAAATTTGTCTTATAAAATTAAATAGAAATTATTCCAAAACAGTAATTTTAATTTTTGATCAGCAGGAAATGACATTTAATATACATCGAATGTTAGTTGGATTTAAATTTCTATAATAATTTTCAATAAATCCTTCAATTAGTTTAGTTAAAATTATCGTTTTGTAGATTTATGAATATAATTTAACGTAAAATAATGTGACAATTTGTAGTATGTGGAAAAATGAATTATAAAGTATATTAAAGCTAAATTATTTTACACATTTAATATGTAATCTGATATAAATTGTTTAAATAATTTGTATTAATTAAAGAAAAGAATTTTCGACATTTCTAAAATTTTAAATTAATAACTTTCCAATGCTTGCATTAAAAACAATTCATCTACATAGAAATATATCTTGGAAAAAGAATTTTCAACTTATATTTATTCCTAAAAAACCACTAGCATTGCATTTTGTTCAGATATAGTGAGAAACTCATTCACTTTTTAAACATGTGTATTTCCGTTTGTAGCATGGCGCCTCCGTTTGTAGTACCATATAAATAAGATAGTTCAAAAGATGAATGCTTGGTTTATATTGGCTTGAGACTGGTAAATCCTGAACTAGTAAATAATGCATCCCAAAGAGATGTTTCTAGAAAAACGGCTAAAATTCCATAACGTTCTTTTTTTTTCATTTATGCTTACCATGGATTGAATCCACTAAAAAGGGTTGCGTATGAGAGTGAGATGCTCCCTGAAACGTAATAAGTCACACATAGATACAAGAAAGAAGGTCAGTGAAAAGAAATGGCTTCTCTTGGAAACCAAGAGTTGGAAAGGAATTGCGAAATCTCACACTACGATTTTCGGAGCTCTAAAGGAAATCATATTCGCAATGTTTGCTATTTATATTTCATGGGATTTCCTTTTCTCTTTCCTTGAAAGTATTTTTGAGAAGTTATTTCGGATTATCTTTGTCTGGCGGTCGGGATTCCTGCTTCAAGTATTAGAAGTTGAAAGAGAAGATAAAAACAACCCCAGTATGGCTTTGTCGGTGGTGTCTGTAGGAGCAAAATAGATTTTATTTTGCACTGGTAATAAATAAAAAATCTTGTTTCTCAAATGTGATAGGAAAAAAAAGGAACAAAAGATTCAGATGAAGACTTTTGTTCTTTATCTCGAGGCGTAAACTGGTTGAGCTAAAGAATAGATTTGTTTTACTGTCAACACTTTGCTCTAGTCATTGGAATTTTCTTACTATCTAGGGACGGTATAAGAATTTTAATCTTTGCAGAGGAAAGAAAGGAACAAAAGATTCAGATGAAGACTTTTATTCTTATCGAGAGGCGTAAACTTGTAAAGCTAAAGAATAGATTTGTTTTACTGTCAGCACTTTGCTCTAGTCACTGTAATGTGCTTCTGCAAATATTAAATACTGTACGGTATTAGCACTGTATCAGATGGTGTAAGAGTTTTAATCTTTGCAGAAGCATAGTATTTTAAATTTTTTATACATAAAGTATGCAAATTATAATGGGGTCAATTAACCTTGAACATTATTTTGATTTTTCACGACCAGTATCTATTTGTTAATTCATTTTAATTTAATCTATATTGAAGGAAAATAAATATAATAGACTAAATTAATATAGCTATATTATAATAGACAAATAGCCATGCTAAATAAATTTATTCTCCTCGAGGAGTTTGGGAATACTTTGGATCACGGTATTTCGGACTAACCTCATAAAAAACTGTCACATAATTTAGACTTGTGGTGGGCCACAACTGTTTGGAGTGCCATCTGCACCGTAGTGGCATTTTTGATAGCCCAAATTATCCGCTCAGTGGGAAAGACAGGATCATGGACAGTAGCAGAATGCACAGCTTTGCATGGAGACTTCCAGGTGAGAAGATATTGGAGCACTAGTACTTTACTGATGACTTCTCTTCTTTTATTGTTTTCTTTTTTCTTGTGTGTGTTTTACACTGTTTTGATCTCAGAAGAGTTTGTAATTTCCTTTGAAATTGGAAATAAAAAATAATTATTCAATTTAATTTAGATTATAATTAATAAATTTGCAGTGACCATTTCAAATAACCCATTTAATAATCCTACAAGGAAAAAAATTATAAAAATAAAAAAGTTTATTTGAAACCGTTTTAACGGAGATAGTAACTAAATTTTTCCTTTTCTTTAAATTATTTTCTTTAATATATCTAGGAAAACAAATTTTTAGTTATGTTGCTTGGTCTATGCCCATAAGATTAGAATAAAGTTGCGTTCACACAGGAGTAAAAGTTGAATCGAGTCAACCCCGAGGTGATCTTGCTTCCATGTCTCTGTCTGATCTCAAAAACCGACCCATGTTAACTCTTGTTGTGGGTGACAGCTGATTGTAAATGGGGTCTGCGAAAATCCTTTTGATATGTGGAAAAAGCTGGCCCTGATCTGAGTGGGGTCAAGATACATGTTTCGGAAGGTTCAGTCAAACATGCTTAGAACTGGTTTGTGAGGCAGATTCCCAATTGAAAGTGGCTGATATATTCTTCCAAGTTTAACAGTAACATACTTTTAAGTTAAAATTTATATTTAATAAGGTAGAATAAATTGAACTTGAAGAATTTATTGTATCAGATTACTTGAAATGATATTTTAAAAAAAAATGATTTATGCAATGTGTGGGAATTGCAAAGAATGTGCAATGTGACCATATTTTTTATAAAACTTCTACTCAAAATCATAGAAAAATACAAAAAATGAATATTTTTTAAATTAAATCTTCATATAGCCGGCAATATATTGTTAAATTTAATGAAATTAACAGCAAAATGCAAAGCACAAGAAATAAAATTGTATTGTAAGGATTCAAATGTATTTTTTTATGGAATATTTTAGGAAACGAAAATGTTTCCTTCTGTGTGACTTAGTTTTTATTACGGGTATTTACAAAATGTAAAAAAACATTGAGAAAGAGCAGGTAAAATTCAAGTAAGCTTTTAAAGCTACAGGATTATTTCTGTTACAAATCGGATAGAAAGGTATCCAATAGTTTATTGGTTTTTCTAAATAATTACTGTATTGACATTTACATTGTAGTTGTATTTCCAAATGATTTTATTCTTTTTTTCTACCTTTAAAATTATGGATGTTGTTTTGTCTAGTGTGGATTTTTCCTTGATCGTTTTTTTTAAATTTTTCGTTACCTTGGCCGCTTTCAATGTTTCTTTTCGGTTTATTATTTTTTTTTATTGGTTTATTTATTTTTGAAAGTTTCTTATATTTTATTTTTTTAATGTTTCTTTTACGTGATTTTAAGCTTTTTAATACATAAATAAAATCGAAATATTCGATAAAAATAACCATAGGATACATTTATGAATATTTATCCTTTTTGCTTTGCCGTAACTTTATTTGAACATAAGCTTTTAAAAAATATCCAAATCAAGTTAAAAAAAAGTTGTAAAATTTGTAAATACCATGTCAACAAAAGAATCAACCCATATTTTATTATGTATTAGATGCCTTGAGTTAGCATCGTGTTTATCAAACTAAAATACCATCTTCTTGAAAGAAACAAAATCAACTTGAATACATACATAACTCTCTCCTGGAGACTGTTTGAAAACTGCTGAAGTCTTAGGCGAGGTTAATGGTCCGTAGAAACTAGATATATCCCCGCTTTCTTTTGTAACGCATATAAGATATCTATAAAATACCCTCTCAATCGTGGTAGAAAAACTGACAACAAACAAGGGAACATAAATTCTACATCAGAAGAAGAAAGAAAAATATAAAAACATCTTTCTCAAAATGTCTTTTCTTTTTTCACCCAAGAGAGCTTTCTTGTGTGTTTCGACTTGAAAGGACACTACAGGTTAGAATCTTCTGAATAATAACCTTCTGGGTATAGTTTGCTTCCTTTTTTTCCTTTTGGTTCTGGTCAGGACGGTTGTTCCTTTTTCTTTCTGGGAACCCTCACTTATCTTAAGTGGCGAAAAGAGAAATAGTAAGCTTTTAAAGCTACATGATTGCAGCTGTTACAAATCGGATGAAAGGTATCCACTACTTTATTGGTTTTTCTAAATAATTACGCTGTTAACATCTACATTGTAATGGTATTTTCAAATGATTTTATATTCTTTTTTTTTTTACTTTAACTTTTTAGTAAAACTATGGGTGTTGTTTTGCAACATTACTTATAACTATCTATATAGCATGTATAATATAGTTAAATGTAACTTATAAAAAGTAAATTGTTATAATGTTAGCTTATAGCATATTTTTAAGACATATTGTAAAAATGGAATATTTTAGAATGCGTGAAAAGTTTTTGTAAAATCAAGTCATGTCTTTAATTCAAAATACACATTTTGAAGTTAATACCTAAAATACGATTCATTATAAATTAAAAAATATAAAGTTTATACTTGCTAATAAACATTGCAAACAAATACGAGGTTTTGAAAAAGTTTAATCCCCAACAACAACATCAAAATAACCTTTTCTTTTCTCATACAAATTGAGATTGTGAAATGGAAACAATGAATGACAAAAAAATATTTGCTCGAATATTTTTAAGTCAATTAAAAATTTGCTGACGCTTTAATGCATGTATAAAATAATTTTAAATTAGCATAGAATAAAATTGTTCTTGTCTTATTATATAAAAATATTTTTTAAAGATTAAGGGAGAAAAATATTTAGTTACTTTATTATCTTCAGCAATAAATTCCCCCAATCTCAATTAACGAAATATATCTAAATATTCCTACTTTTGGGAAACTGGAAATACAACGTTTAATCAATCGTAAAAGCTTCCACGCTATTATTACGAAAGTTCTCAGCACATCCCTAGAGACATGCAAAAACCCGCTTGACTTCAAATGAGGAAACGATAGGACTATTCTACGCAAAGCACGTAATATCGCAAATGATCGAGAGAGATTGGCCATTCTACGTGCAATTAGGGTAGATATTGAGTAGGTCGTTACTTATTCCATTTGAAGTAATTAAACCATGATTACAATTGTATGGTTGATTAAGTGATGTTTGAAGCTCTTGTTAAATATAAATTGGCATAAAATTGCGTTGGTATCTTAATTTCTTAAATTTAATTATAAATATAATATTTCTTGTAATTTTACATTTAACATTTTATTTTAAATGTAAAGAACATTCATTTGACACAAACTACACATATTTGTATCCATTTTGAAGTTAATACCTAAAATACGATTATTTATAAAATTACGCAATGTGAAGTGTATACTTGCTAAAAAAAGTTGTAAATCAACTCGATTATTTGTAAAGTGTTATCAGCAACAAAAAATAACTTTTTCTATTTTTATACAATAAACCAAATTGCGATAATGAAATGGGAACAGTGAATAAAAAAGAAATGAACTTCATATTATTGGACTTCGTTTAAAATATACAAATATTTACTTGCAGACATTTTTATTATAAAATAAAGACTATTCGAAATAATCATGGTTATTAATACAGAGAATTATGAATGAAATTTTAAAATTGAACTACTATTGCTAACTATGTCACAATATAATTTATAATGCTATTAATATGCTGTAGTAAACGCATTAGCTTTTATGTATCTTTAATGCATAATAAACATAAATAATTTTTTTTAAATTTATATTTTTCAGTAAATTCAATAGAGAAAATTAACACTTTCAATTCAAGAAAAGAGAGATATCAGATCAGTTAAATGCTTCAACAAATAACATTTGAAAAGATCTAAAGATTAAAGATGCAATATATAAAATAATTCATATTACAAATGAAACAATTGTTAATGCACATCTTTCTTGAGATAACTAACAAATTGTCAACACCAAAAATTATACTTAAAATATATAATACTCATATAAAAGAACCAGAAAACATTCAGTTGTTTTTGCCATAATCTATTTTTGAAAACAGCAACAGTCTGTTACAAAAATAGAATATTGCAAAAACAGCTCACGGAAAACAAATACTAAACAGCAAAACCATCAGGATTATATCAGTATAGAAATAATCAGTCTTTTAAGCAAGAAAGGGAAAATTACAGATGTGGAATTTATGTTGATATTTTAATTTTTTATGTTGCAATTTATACAGGATGTTCCAAAATATTATGTACCAACTTTACATATTAGATATGATATTTCTCAGACCGTTGTGTCCTGAATCATGACCATACGGTGGTTTAGTGACACATAAAGAAAATAAGTAGATATCGATATTACACATGATTATTAATATATAAAATGCAGAGGATATTAGGAAAACTCCTGGGTTTAGAAAATTATGGACTGTTCCTGACTTTGTGAAGTCGATGCTTGTAATCTTGGGGTCATTCAAATTAAACAAACGTGCCAAAAACATTTTTCGAAGATTTAGAAATTCTGTCAGTGTCTATTGTCGTATAACAGGAGTTAGCGTGTCTGTACAATAAAAAATTGTATAATAGCGAAATGTAGGGATCGTGTGGACCATACGAAAAGTTTGTCTATGATTGATGTGGCTACTTAATTGGAAAGCTATTTGCAACAGATCCGTCTCTGCCTATATTGCTGCATAATTGGAATGCTCCTACCTACACAAACGTTACTGCTAACCTTCAAATGGTTGAATATTTGGCAGGTCACTGTTTGATAAAGGCTCTCTGAGCATGTATAAGGCATCTCGTCCATTGCCAAAAACCATATCCATCAGTCCCGAATACCAATGCAGTACCAATACATTTCTTTTTACAAAACAACCTTCTTTGGAATTATACTGTTTTATCCTATCAAACTGTCTGGTAGTCGCTGGCCATATTTCCGAACATTTTCAAAATAAGAATAGGCTATCACCGTCTGACAAATAAAGAATAGGCTATCACTGGACCAAACGCTTAACGTTGGTACACGAACTTCTTGGACACTTTGTATGCATAATGTTGTTAATTGTTTAGAAACTTTTGCAATTGTCTTTTGGAATGTTAGTGTATTGTAACATTGCATATTCCAATTTAAACACATTTTAACTAAAGCGACGAATACATGACATTCTGAATGGCAGCCAAAGAAAAGAATGAAAATTAGTTTTGTATAATAATGTTTCAAAAGGCCTCCTTAGATTCACTTGGTTTAATGCTAATTCTATTTGAAAGCTATAGGGTAATTGTAACCTTTAAAAGGAATGATATTTACTCTGATTATCAGAAAAGGATAACATGTCAAACAAGTACAAATAGTTACCTCTGATCATTTCTGGGAAAATGTACATTCTTAGAATAGATATTCCCAAAAAATCACCATCAAGTATGTACTGTATTGCAGTATGTGAATTTTCAATGAAAAAGTTCGAATCAATGGTTATGTAGTATGAGGGGCACGTGGGTCTCAAAGGTACTATTACGCATATTATACTAGCAGAGGAAAGATAGCATCTGGCAGCTATTTTAACACGCTTCAGTAAAAAGCGAGCTAAATAAAGCTTGCTCTTAAAAAACGGCATATTCTCATTAAACACATTATTACAATGACACATGAAATTAATGGTATACGAGATGCTTAATAACTCCGTGGAGAAGCTCGTAGTGGGAATTGTTGTTAAAAAAATGGATAAATACAAAACTTTTGGGGGGCAGGAAAATCTTTATTTTACCTTGTGTGAATTTCGCAAGTGGATAAATTTTAAGTTTTTTTTTTCTGATTGAATTAAATGAAATTGTGCAGCTTATGATTTCTTTAATACTCATTTTTTCATGAATGTTGAAAATTCAACTTGTGCATCAAATTTCACTCTTTGAATACATTTTGTCTGGTTAATTTTGTTAAAAAATACATTGGTTACGAAAATTCTAAAAAAATACATTTTAATAAATATGTGTCACTTTTATTTAAAAAATTAAAAACAAATATTATATATAAAACAATTTTAGTAAATGATTTCTGCTATTTAAACGAATTTGTTTGGTTTCATTTTTATATGAGTGTCAGTTCTATATTTTTCATTTGTATTTTTGACATTTTCAATTTTTTGCTCAATAAGAAATGTGAATCTGTACTAACGGTATTTCTTTGAGAAGAACATAAAACTTGTTTTAAACATAATTATACAGAGTTGAAATAAATTAATTAAATTTATGTGTTGCAATTATTTAACGAAACACCGTTAAGAAGAAAAATTTAATTTTAATTAATTAGTTAATTAATTTTAAACAATTATTTTTCCTTCTCTCGGTAAAGAATTAATCTGTAATCTGAAACAGTTTGGCAGACCACGATACAAATTTATCTCAGCTTCCCATTCAACCGACAACAGCATTATTAATGGACTGTTCATTATAATTCATGAAATAGTAAGCCAGAATGTAATTTGCGTATTATATAGTAATTAATTTTATTAGATTTCATAATGAATGAGAATTTTGAATCTATTAAAAGCCAAAAAGGTCAGTTAATTAATAATTTCAAATGACATAGATCA
This sequence comes from Caerostris darwini, assembly GCA_021605075.1. Taxonomy (NCBI): domain Eukaryota; kingdom Metazoa; phylum Arthropoda; class Arachnida; order Araneae; family Araneidae; genus Caerostris; species Caerostris darwini. The sequence goes on along the minus strand of BPLQ01005610.1, from coordinate 8,264 downwards.
TGGAAGATATATTTAAATTTTAATATCATCATTCTTACTAAGTTTTATAAGATTTAAATGTTAATTAGTCATTTAAAGCTTAATTAGTCATTTATGGCTTAATTAGTCATTTTAATTATTACTATATATCATTTTAAATCCATTAATTATACTTGAAATACATTTATTTTATTTTTTATTTATAAATTTTTCCTATATTATTCTTTTATATCTCTCTAGTCTTATATTTGATCAATTTGTTAAATACTAGTACTACACTAAATCTCTTTTAATGCTTAATTTAAATTGTTATATTTGTGTTCGTATGTTACATGTTTATGCATTTTTTTGTATATGCAGAGCATCTAATAAACCTGTCTTGATCAATAAAACCAAGAGTCCCTAACAGATTTCATATAATCGCCTAGTGTATCCTGAGGTATTATCTTATTTACCTCTAATCTTACATTTGATCAATTTGCTAAATACTAGTACTACACTAAATCTATTTTAACGTTTAATTTAAATGATCATGTTTATGTTCGCATTTCTTAAAAAGAGTTTAAGAGCAAAAGCGTTTGTTTATCCGATTTTTTTTATACTCATATAACAAATTTCTTTGCATAATAAATTAGATAGCAAATTCCTCCATCTTTCTTTAAAATTTTAGATGCTGTAACGCACCTTATGAATTTTACTTTAAAAATAAGATCTCTATAAATCAATATAAAAAGTTTTTTAGAAAATACAATATTTTCAATTTGAAAATATTGTTTTATGGACTAATTACTAAAATATAAATTGAGTAATGTAATGATTTGCGTATTATTTACATTTGTAATAATTTACAAATATTTATTACATTTTGACACCGATCCCGCTATATATTTTTTTTCAATTTTTGTAAGGAAATTATACATCGCAGAGAAGGAATGAATTTTATAATTTCATTTATTTTTACTAAAGATTTACTTAAAATTTTGAATTATGACAGTCCATTAAAATATTAGTATAAAACGTAAAAATATATTTTTTACAATAATATAATAACAATCAATATTTTTTGTAAATAACTAAATAATCATTATAATTTTTTATTATTTACAATATTAATAAGATTTGTTTATTTTTATATATTCAAATAATATTTTAATATTCTTTTGAAAAAAAAAATATGAAAATTATTTTATTTTCTTAGTTACGAATTTAAAATTATAAAATTAAGAAAGAATTGATTAAATAAAATGTCCTTACTATTTTTGTCCTTGATATTCTATTAATTCTAAAACCAAGTATAAAAAAATTTGGACAGATTTCAAAAGAGTAATTTTAATTTGAAATCTGCAAGAAATGACATTTAATACACATTAAACTTTAGTTGGATTTAATTTTCTATAGTAATAGTCAATTAATCCTTAAATTAGTTTAGTTAAAATTAGATTTTAATTAGATTCTTTAATTAGTTTAGTTAAAGTTAGATTTATGACTATATTTTAGCATCAAGTAATATGACAATTAGAAATATGAGGAGAAATGGAATTATAAAGTATATTAAAGTCAAATCATTTTACAAAGTTAATATGTAATATGATATAAATTGTTTAAATAATTTATATTAATTAAAGAAAGGGATTTTATATATTTACAAAATTTCAAATTAATAACTTTCCAATTTCTGCAGTTAAATCAATCCAAAATTCTTTATATATAGAAATATATTTTGAAAAATCATTTTCAACTGGTTTTTATTCATAGAAAACCAGTAGCATTGCATTTTGTTCAGATATAGTGAGAAACTCATTCACTTTTAAACATGTGTATTTCCGTTTGTAGCAGGGCATCTCCGTTTGTAGCAGGGCATCTCCGTTTGCAGTACCATATAAATAAGATAGTTGAAAAGATGAATGCTTGGTTTATACTGGCTTGAGACTGGTAAATCCTGAACTAGTAAATAATGCATCCCAAAGAGATGTTTCTAGAGAAACGGCTAAAATTCCATAACGTTCTTTTTCTTTCATTTATGCTTACCATGGATTGAATCCACTAAAAAGGGTTGCGTATGAGAGTGAGATGCTCCCTGAAACGTAATAAGTCACACATAGATACAAGAAAGGAGGTCAGTGAAAAGAAATGGCTTCTCTTGGAAACTAAGAGTTGGAAAGGAATTGCGAAATCTCATACTACGATTTTCGGAGCTCTAAAGGAAATCATATTCGAAATGTTTGCTATTTATATTTCATGGGATTTCCTTTTCTCTTTCCTTGAAAGTATTTTTGAGAAGTTATTTCGGATTATCTTTGTCTGGCGGTCGGGATTCCTGCTTCAAGTATTAGAAGTTGAAAGAGAAGATAAAAACAACCCCAGTATGGCTTTGTCGGTGCGGTAGTGTCTGTAGGAGCAAAATAGATTTTTTTTTTGCACTGATAATAAATAAAAAATCTTGTTTTTCAAATGTGATAGGAAAGAAAGAAACAAAAGATTCAGATGAAGACTTTTGTTCTTTATCTCGAGGCGTAAACTGGTTGAGCTAAAGAATAGATTTGTTTTACTGTCAAAGCTTTGCTCTAGTCATTGGAATGTTCTTATTGTAACAGATGGTGTAAGAATTTATATCTTTGCAGAGTCATATTCCTTTAAAATTTTTTATACGTAAAGTATGCAAAATATAATGTGCTCAATTCAGCCTGAACATTGAATGAATTTATTCTCCTCACGGACTTGGAGGAATACTATGGAGCAAGGTATTTCGGACTAAGCTCGTGTAAAAACTTGAATTTAGACATGTGGTGTGTCATGACTGTTTAGCGAGCCATCTGCACCACACTGGCATTTATGACAGCTCAAATTGCGCGCTCTGTGGGACAGACGAAATCATGGGTAGGCATCATGTAGCAGGATGCCCGGCTTTGCATGGGGACTTCAAAGGTGAAAAGATATCGGAGCGCTAGAATTTTGCTGATGAAACATTGAGTTTTTTCTCTCATTTTTCTTTTTTCTTGTGCATGTTTTACACTGTTTTGATCTCATAACAGTTCGTCATTAAATTTAATTCAGATAATAATTAATAGGTTTCAGGGATCATTCCTAAAAAAAAATTTAATAATCCTATTTTAAAAAGTAAAATAAAAAGTTTTTTTAAAAACATTTTAGCGGAGATATTAATTTATTTTACTCCTTTTTAGCATATCTATCTACAATATGCCCCAGAAATCGAATTTTCAGTTATGTTGCTTTGGGCTATACGCATAAAAATACAGTAAAGTTGCGTCCATATGGGAGTAAGAGTTGAATTGAGTCACCCCGAGGTGATCTTGCTTCTTATGTCTCTGTCTGACCTCAAAAAACCAACCCATGTTAACTCTTGGTGTTAGTGACAGTTGATCGAAAATGGAATCTGCAAAAATCCTTTTGATATGTGGAAAAAAATGGACCTGGTCCGAGCGAGATACATATTGCTCTTGGACAGTCAATATTGTTAGGCTCTTGTTCAGTCAGACCGATTTATAATTGGTTTTCGAGGCAAATTCGTCTCCCCAGTGGACGTGGCTGAATACGTTGAATATTCTTCCAAGTTCAACAATAACATACTTTTAAGTTAAATTTATTCTTAACAAGAAATAATAAATTAAAATTAAAGATTTTAATGTGACAGACTACTTGAAATGATTTGCGTAACGTGTGTGCATTGCAAAAGATTTGCAATGTGAACATATTTTTGATTAAAAATCTAAAACTATGGAAAAACACGAACAATTAATATTTTTAAATTAAATCTTCATATAAAAGGCAGTCTATGAGGAAATTGAATAAAATTATCAGTAAAACGCAAAGCACACAAAAAATTATATTACATGGATTCCAATTTATATTTAATGGAATATTTGACATTTATATATTTCTTTTTGCGCGTCTTCCCTTTTATTACGGGCATTTACAGATTGTAAAAAAGCATCGATGCAGATGCAGGCAAAAAAACCTTAATATGTATAATTTCAGTTTCTAATATAGCTTAATTTTTAAATACACAATTTAGCTGGTAGAAATTAATATTGCATAAATTTTTTTACCCATTTTTAAAATCTTTTGGTATAATTGAAAGTATTAAGAATACATGGCATCTTATTGTATTATAAATGTCTGGATACATTTAATGTTTAATAGTTAACATACTGCACGATGATGTAGCGTGAATTTTTGCTTAAAAACGATAGAAAAAAATACATACTGATGTCTATTTATAATCAGGGATTTTACAGTCTATTTATAATCAAGGATTTATTTAACAATGTTACGTGGGAGTTCTTTTGAAAAAAATATTATAAACAGACAATATTTATCAAAATGAGATTGATTAGATTACCATTTTAATAGTTTTAAAACTCATATTGAACGGACTGAATTGAATTTTTTATTTTATGTTTACAATATTTGCTTTTGGGTTACGTGTTCGTTCTAGTTCGGCTTCCGTTATTTAAAATTTCTAAATAAGTTTTAAATGTATTTTTCAATATATTTTATTCAGAGTAAATGAAATACAATATTTTAAAATAATTCCTTTTTCTCATACATAATTGTAATTCAAAACCAACCTTTAAACAAGAAATAAAAATAAAAAAAAACAATGTATTTGTACGTGGTTTAAATGCAGTGAATCAAACAATTTCTTTCTAAAAGAATTCCAAGATTCAAAATAACAAGTAATGTTATCTTTTAACATTTTGTATTTTAAAAGTAAAGGACCTACGCAACAAATCGCTTACATAGATGAAGAACCGAAGAAAAAGTTGGCATCAGAAAAGTAAGCAATTTGACTTCCCTTTCGCAAAGTAACTTCCGGTTCGAAAAACATAACTGAAAACCGTTCAGCTTGTAAAACCCGGGGGAGAAAATAAAGGAAGATCACAGAAACTCGATACGATTACTAGTGACGTTCCTTTGACAACCCAAGCGATTTCTTTCCGAATATTCTTGGATCAGATGTCGTAGAGATTCATGTTTTGGAGGAGTTTATTTTTAATGAACATGTCAGGAAGTCTGAAGAATGCGTAATAATAAATTTTAAAGGGCCCTTAATACTTTTACATTCTAGTTTTGAATATTGAAAAGACATTCACACATATTTTTACCTAAGTGTTTCTTCTATCTGTTTTAAATAAATGGAACCTATTCATTTAATTTTCTTACAGTTATTTTAAGTTCCAAATATTTTAGTTTTTCATTTAAAAGATGAGTTGAAGCAATGTTTGATTCCACTTTTTGCTTTTTAACTTTGATAAAAATCAGCCAATTTCATTTTTGTGATGTATATTTGTTATTTTCACTTAAATAAAATATTTGTGTAGCCTAACTTTCCCACAGCCATGCACAATTCAACATAGACATTCTCTATATGCTTCTTTCCAAGAGGGAATTTAGTATTGCAAGAATAATTTAAACTACTTGTTAGAAATTAGAATATCTTCACAAGGCTTCTGTTCTGTAATGTAACAATATCGTCATAAGTCTTATGCCGCCTGATGGCCAATTGGCTATTTTTCTGGCCTTTGATACCACAGCTTTCAGGTTCGAATTCTGACAGTGGCGTGGATGTTCGTGAGTAGTTCGAAATCCACGTTGGATTGTAGGTCCAGATCAAATTAGCCCAAAGTGCGCACAAATGACCATAGAGCTTACTGTATCTTATCTAATCATAAGTCTTACTGTATAAAAATTCCGTAACGTTATAACTATAAGTATATCAATTATGTTAGGACATATAATGGGGATATATATGAATAAATAAGGCATTAAATAATGATCTTCAAACTAAATCTTGGATCCCAATTATGATTAAAAATCGCACAAAATCAATAAGAATTTTTTTTGTCACTAGTTAATACGCGATGCCTAGAAATATTCATTTCTACGAAAAGAGAAATGGATAATTTTATTCAAAAATAACTTTCATAACGGGTAATTATTCATTTCAAAATAATTATTCATTAATAATATTTAAATATTATTTAATAAACAAAAAAATTATATTAATAAATAAGATATAAATTATCCATTATAGGCATTTGAAATAAAATATTATTTTGCATTATAGATTTGAAAATAAGGGGGGAATTACCTAAAAGAAGCGGAAAAACTATTCAATTATGAATTATAACTTTACGAAGTACAATAAAAGAAATGAAACATTTTAGAAAATTGCACAGTGCACCATCTATTACTCTTTATTATAAATAAAGCGTCTACTTTTCTGTTTCCTAAGTAATAATATGAAATTTATCAATCATGATAAATTAATGAAAAACATCAATTTTGTTAATTTGAATTTTTATTACGTAAAAAAAAAAAAATCCAATTATAAATTTTAAAAGAAAAAAACTTAATTTGATTAAAATAATAGTGACAATTATCTATATAATGGTGCAAATTATTAATTATTTGTGGTTTTACAAAGTAATGGAATGTAATAATGTGGAGCATAGAAGTTATTACATGAATAAATTTAAATTATAATATGTATTATTAATTAATAATTACCAGTATCTCTTTTTATTACAAAGGATAAATATATTATTTTACATAAATTATTTGATAATGAAGCTATGCTAATTGTGTTTATTTATAGTACAAAATGGAAGATATCATAGGAGGAGCAAATTGCTGGAGCATTGTTGGCAAAAATTATTTCGAACCTTAATCGCTATTCTCAAGCATTTCACGTTCTAAGAAACAAGGAAAACATGGTGACATACACAACAGTGAGTAAAAGGCAATGTTGAGTTAAGAAGATCATCATATGTTGAAGAGGACAAAGACATCCGAAAAGAAAATGACCATATTGGCCACCACATTGCATTAGCCTCTGCCTTCTCTCACATCAACGATTGTTATTAAAAGGCAAACTGCATAGACCCAAATTTTTTTGAGTTGTAATTATAAAGGCACTTGTAACTGGTTTAAATGTAAAACGTTAAGTGGTGGCATGACCGCAAAGTCTGGTTGAATGATGCATAAAAGGAAATTATATAATCAGATATATCAATATTCATAAAGTATTTTTTTACAGCAGGACGTATTTATGTCTGGAGTATGCTTAGATAAGCATATCTCAAATATTATCTTACAGAGAAATAGCTAGAGCAATATGGAGAAAGGTCTGTAGTAATTTGAACAGTGATTTAATGGTTTTTACCAAGGCAGTCGTCGTGCTAGGATACGAGTGACTTGAAATAATTGTTTGGAGACCACCCAGCTGCACCTAACGACTAATTAGCTAAAACCTTTGATGTAAATACTGGTTCCATCAAGATATGCCTATTTTCAAGATGAAACTCTAATCTAAAAACCACAAACTATCCAGGCTTGACAGGAAGAGTGTCAAAGATAAGTATTACAATTTCAGTAGTCGTCTCTTATTATTGCCTCATCAGGATATAATTACAGAATCGTATCCTCAACCATCCACTCTGTGAGCTCTTTCAAAAGTTATAAATTATGTACAGAATTATATACATCATACTTGTTTTGAAAAACATTAGTTCTAAAAAAAATAGAATTTCTAAAAATAATCATTTTATTTTCTGTAACAAATCATTTACAATAATAAAATGAAAATCTCTGCAAATAATCAAAATAATAAAAAATATCTATAACATTTTCTAAAATATCCATTATTACATAAATAATTCCTGATTTATTCTCACAAAATTATTTATTATTTTTATGTTTACAAAATGAATTGTAAAACAACTCAGTAACTGACTAACGACGTATAACAAACTTTTTTTGCCAACATTTTATCTGGCGTCAATAAGATTTTTGGGTTAAATAAAACTCATATTATTAAAGTACCATTGAAATATTTCAAAGGTTTCTGCAGGAGAAATTCTAAACATGAAGGATCAACTTCTAATGTTTCCAGGATTACATTCAACAAGTTAGGGGAATATGCAAATCGCATATATTCGATATCATTCCATGAATGTCTTTTACGTTCTATATGAAATGGTTCATAAAATATTAATGATTTCCCTAACTGGTCGAGTGTGTAATTACTCATGTCTTAAAATCTCATCTGAATAAATCAATACCGGGGTATATTATGTATAAATTAGACATATAATGTACTTTGAATGTTAATGCATTTCCCAAAACTGGACAAGAATTCTAGCTATTGCTATGTAAAAGTTGGATTTATTGCATGGTAATTCTTCTAATATTTTAATGTTTTCTGTGAAATAAGTTATTATAAATTTACATGAATGCAATTGAAATATCAAATTAATTCAACA
>BPLQ01005607.1:0-31360 GCA_021605075.1 Caerostris darwini | reverse complement strand
ACAAATTCGCCCTTTAAAATAGACTAAATTTGCCAAAGTTGAGATAAATCCCCGTATTGTTGCGTAAGAACATTAAAACGCTTTAAGCATCGTGGATAGAAAAAAAAAACATTTGACATTTTCTTTAATTGTTTTATCATTAAATTGAACTTTTAAAAGGTACTTTTCGGGAAGCTTGCATTTTTTAGATTAGAAGGCATTGTGTTTATTAATAACAGAAGAATAATGCTGTTACCATTTTTTTTTAATCTGTAAAAAATTATCATAGATGCATGTTTCTTTTTTGTTGTTATTTTGCTGTTATTTTTCTCTTGATGTTAGGAGCTTTTAGAGTAACAAGCTCAATTTAAAGATCTTCATGAGCATTTTGTATTTAAATTCAATCAAAAGGACTTGTTCATAAACAAATGTGTGAGAAAAACATTTATATACAGAATTTTACTCATTCATGTAAATCTGTTTGTCTAAACAATTCATAAATTACATGCGTTAAATTCAGTGGAAACCTAATTATTAAAGTCAATAAAATTGCTGTCGAATATGATAACAAAGCATGGTTTAATACTAAAAACGCACGTTCCATATGCATTTCAAGAGAATATAAAATTGATTTATGACACAAAAAATACATGGGTTGGTTTGTCATTCTACGGTCATTTTGTGCACACTTTGGGCTAATTAGACTATGACCTACAGTTTAACGTGGATTCCGAACTACAAACAAACATCCATGCCACTGCCAGGATTCGAATCTGAAGCCTGTGTTACCAAAGGCCAGATTAAAAATTCATTGAAGACAACTAAAATATGTTCCAAAGTTCTCTATCTTCGCGAAATGAATTTTTAATGAATTTTTTAATGAATTTATATAGATTGAAACGTTATTTCATCAAGTTTTTTTCTGTATAGCCAATAAAATTATTATAGTAATTAATTTTTACCTATCGAACAACTTTCATAACTTAAAAAGTAAAATGAATACATTTAATAACTGATACATTATTCAACATGAGGTATAAAAAGAAAGTTTGCTCAAAGCTCAATTGCAAATCTTCTGTAATCTACTATAAAATAAGATTGTATGTTATTACTCATAGCTGATTGAGCAAGATCATATGAAATTTATACTATATGATTTGTTTGAATATGATAAAATTATTAAAATTAGAATTATTAAGTATATAACTTCAGTAATTATGTGTTTATTAAATAATTTGATTGTGTATAGCAGAAATAATTCGTACCTTGTAAAATTGCTCTTTTTTACAAAGTATCATATAGTTATTTCTTAACAAAATGCATGCAACCTTCTAAATGTCCCCATTAATAGAAAATATTAAAAAAAATTATGCGTTAAGTAAGATAATTAAAATTATTCACCATTAAGTTATTAAAATATACAATTGAAATGGTTAATTAAATAGATTAATATCTTACAACACATTTTATAATAATAACAATATGTAACGGCTTTAATAGCATTTTGTAATCCATACTTATGTATCATCCGTTGAGATTGTGCAGCGAAACGTGGATAATTCAGTAAATCATATTCCATTATTATGTGGAACACTGTGGCAAGCAAAAGTTGAAGGCAAATAATGGTAAATCAAACAGAGAATGCAGACTTCCATTTGAGAAGAAAAGCTGTAATCAATTTTATAAATTCTAGCAATAAATACACCGGTTTCTTGTTCAAGACAGGAATCTTCTGTTCGCCAAATATATGTTTATTTCTTTGCAGAAAATGTAATCATTTAAAGTCTTTATTTGAACCTTACGAATAATATTTTATCATTTAACAAGAAACATTATGAGAGTAATATAATTTACTTGTCTATTAAATTTAATCAAACCAAAAGTTCATTTTAATATAAAAAGTGACAAAATATTTAAAAATGTAACTTTTAAAGCTGATGACATACATCAAAAATAAATTATGAGTTAATTAAATATACAAAAAATTCCAATTCATAATATATATTAAAAATATATCCCCGAATTCGAAAAATGAAATTTAATTTTTTTTAAAACTAATTTAATAACATTTAAAATAAATAAATCTTCAGGTAAATTAAACTTCTAATCTCAGATATTTCTTAACTTGTAACATCTATTACTTAAGGATAACATCTATTTTTAAAGATACAAGATGTCCCTTAATACAAGGGCCAAATTTTAAGGCAAGATACAATACACATAAAGATACCTTCTTTTGTATAGCTATGCGGCATTTGAAATTATTTGTTTTTGCAGCAGAGTACATTAATCCAAGCTATATTTAGGAAATACAATTCCAATTCGAACAATTTTTTTCCCGCATGCTAATTGTCCACATACTTTTGGGATCAGTTTTCTATCAGTAAGTTGCCAAGAAATGTAAATAATTTCTCACTGGACTATACTTCTTACCATATCGACTGAATTCGACGGTATATCACATCTTTTTGCAATAGATATTACCAGAAATATCCAGTAATGTTGTTTCCTTTCGAAAGGCCATGTGTTTCAAGCAAGAAGGGACTCGGCTATTTCTGCTTTAAGGTACTTAAGTGTCATGTTTTACCCTCAATAGATTGGAAAGGCTTGGCCAGTAGCTTACCAATTATGTCACCCGATTTATCAAGTATTGGAATTTTCTTATAGGTACATCAATTGAATAATCTACGAGACTCCAACTGATACTGGTGAGACCTCATTGTAAAACATTCGTTCGCTGCTACATCTGTACATCTGTGAAACACTTGGCATCTACGAAAGGGCACACCAATAACTTGCCAGAAGATTCCAAGCCAGCATCAATGATTGTGAGGGCAGAATAAAGTAATTTCTGTACTTCTGAAGTAAATAAAACACTTTTCATTTCTTCAGATTTCTGATTTCCTCTGATTCATTTTTCATGATTGTGATGGTAACATTTTTCATTTCTTCTGCAGTTTTTGTTTTTTTTTGTTTCTCTATCTACACTTTTAATTTCTAATTCCACAATAACAATTGCCTCTTTATACGTATTTTATGTGTATTTTATTTTCTTTTTATGTGTATTTTGGCTCATACATTATGGGACGTAGTGTAGATCTCTTACAACAGCATTCATAAAAAGATACTAAAGAAGTTTCCCAAATTTTTATTTACTGAACACGTAAATACAAATTGGAATATTCATATATTTAACAAAAAAAAATACAACCAGAAAAAATTTTAAATCGTGTTAATTTTAGCATAGTTTATACTCATTAAAAATAAGACCCGGTTGTAATAGATGCAATCTATAGTTCGACAGAATCGAACTCTGTTTAATATGTGCGTTGCACTAGCTGCTTAGAAAATTGAAAACACATGACACTTTGAGAGATAATCAATCTCACCTCGAAAATTGAACTCCCTTTCTTTGATTTCTCAACAATGTGAGAAACAAATGTAGTACACATATCTTGAAAGTCATTCATTAACTCTTCTACAGTGTTTCTAACAAAGCTATTACACTGAAGTGACAAAAGTCATGGGATACCTCTTAATATCGTGTCGGCCCTCCTTTCGCCCGGCGAAGTGCAGCAACTCGACGTGGCATGGACTCAACAAGTCGTTGGAAGTCTTCTGCAGGAATATTGAGCCATGCTGTCTCGATAGACGTCCATAATTGTGAAAGCGTTGATGGTGCAGGATTTTGGGACCTCACGAACAGACCTCTCGATGATGTCCCATAAATGCTCGATGGGATTTATGTCGGGCGATCTAGGTGGCCAGATCATTCGTTGGAATTGTCCAGAATGTTCTTCAAACCAATCGCGAACAGTTGTGGCCCGGTGACATGGCCCATTGTCATCCATAAAAATCCCATCGTTGTTTGGGTGCATGAAGTCCATGAATGGCTGCAAGTGATCTCCAAGTAGCTGAACATAAGCATTTCCAGTCAATGTTCGGTCCAGTCGCACCAGAGGACCAAGTCCATGCCATGAAAAAACAGCCCACACCATTACGGAGCCACCACCAGCTTGAACAGTGCCTTGCTGACAGTTTGGGTCCATGGCTTCGTGGGGTCTGCGCCACACTCAAACCCTACCATCAGCTGTTACCAACTGAAATCGTGACTCATCAGACCAGGCCACGGTTTTCCATTCATCTAGGGACCAACCGATATGCTCACGTGCCCACGAGAGTCGCTGCAACGATGTCGTTCTGTCAGTAAAGGCACTCGAGTCGGTCTTCTGCTGGAATAGCCCAAGAAAGCCAAATTTATCCGCACAGTTCAAACAGACAAGTCCCTTGTACGTCCCACATTGATTTCTGCGGTTATTTGACGTAGTGTTGCTTGTCTGTTAGAATTTATGACTCTTTGCAGACGTCGCCGGTCTCGGTCGTTAAGTGCAGGCAGTCGACCACTGCGCTGTCCATGGTGGGATGTTATGCCTGAAATTTCATACTCTCGGCACACTCTTGACACAGTGGATCTGGGAATGTTGAATTCCCTAACGATTTCCGAAATGGCATGTCCCATGCGTCTAGCTCCAACTAACATTCCGCGTTCAAAGTCTGTTAATTCATGTCAGGCGGTCATCATCACATCAAAACCTCTTCACATGAATAACTTGAACAGAAAGGCAAGCTCTGCGAAAACACTGCGCATTTATACCTGTTCTACGCGATGCTACTGCCATCTGAAAATTTGCATATTGCTATCCCATGACTTTTGTCACTTCAGTGTATAGTAAGATGTTTGTTGTCCAGTATAATATAATAAATATTTTTGTAATATAAAAAATTCATGGTTCAATAATGTAGACAAAAATTAATTTTCATTATTAAAGAATGTAATTCGTTTTTGCAGATATTTGAAACATTGACTTTCATAAATCAAACATCAGTTTTGTTAATTCATTTCAGTTAGTAAAATAAAACTGTTCCAGCTAAATCATAAATCTGGTTCTAGATCTAGTTAAATCATAAACTTAGATATGGTTTTGACCACATCTAATCATTTGAAATAATATGTTGTCTAAAAAATTTATAAAATGGTGCTCTCAATGATTATAAGCTGTCATTTTGTTTCTACAGATCGAACTATTTCATTTTCTTCTTTTTTTTTCAAATATAGCCTATATTTTCTTTTCAATGAAGATTTATTTTATACATTTTTAATTGTATAGTATTTTTAAATTGCAGAGTGCATTCATTAAATTAAATTTATTTTCTTAATTAATTTTTGAAATACAATGTAAAAACGGTATTTTTACTAAATACTGAAAATAATAAACAAATAATTCTGTTTTTTTTTTTAAATATTTGCTTAGGTGTGTATTTTATAAAGACAAACAAAAAACCCGAATAGAACTGAATCCAAAACAAGCAGCAAATGGACACAAACTAAGTCTTAGAAAAACAAAGTATGAATTCCTATTCCATATTTGATGTTCGTGTAACGACTATGTTCTTTGGTCTATTCAAAATGTAGTTAATTAATTATTTTTAAGAGCATTTTATTAGGACAGACGGAAAGGAAAACTTGGTACATTACCTTACAATGTAAATAAACTGTGGAAAAAATTCAATTACCAAACTTTCATAAAACATTAAAAAGATATCCTCAACGACATAAGCTAATATTTTAAAAATTAGCATGCTATTTTTTATGGAATTAAAAAAATATTCAAAGATACGCCAAAGTGCCAAATTTCGTGTCAAATTTCTAAAATTAAATATTCAAATTTCTGTAAAAATTTAATAAAATTAAAGATAAATAATACTGATTTTTCTTTTTTTTCCCCAAGTAGTAATCTTGGAAGTAAAGAATATTCCCACACTATTTTTAAACGAATAAGTATTTTGTTAAACTCTTTATTACTTCCGTGCTCATAATAACTTTTAATAAAGTTCTTTTAAATATAATTAAATCCGAGTAAAGAAGAATGTTTCAGTTCTTAAATATGGATAAGATCCCTTTCCGTATGATGAATACAAGGAAGTTTAAACTAATTCTGACTAATTATGCAATTAATCAGATTGTTCATTAATAAATCTAGCGGGAAAAAAATAAACTCACGCTATTTTCCGTAACAGACTTCTCCAAATTAAGTAACTGCGTAGCGATGCATTTTATGGGACTGAAAAAATTAAAAATTGAGATCCTTAGCAAACACTGCAAAAGGTTAATCAACCCCAGTGTTAAGTGTAATTGGATTTAGGAGGTCGCGTTTTATCCTGGGTGTGAAACAATGGGTCTCTTTTTCTTTTCTTCGAAAATTTATTTTCAATAACAAATATATCAGAATTAAAAGTATGCATTACAATTAATTATAGTGAGATTAGTTTTTAAGGGCAATTCATTATGCATTATCGTTATGCAAATGCTATTTATTATTAAAGAAATGTAATCATTAATTAAATTATATTTTAAGAAAAAAAATCTGGCAATATTTTATTAATATATATGACTAGGGTGTTGTTTCTGAGCAAACAAAATTGAAACATTATAAAGAAAGATCTTTGTACCTGAGCGACTTTCAGTTTGCACATTAACCAATACCGTGGTACGGAATTTTGCATGAAATAAAAAAAAATATTTTAAAATCTCGATACGAAAGCTCGGTATTTAAAATAATCCATTTTCAAAATTTGGATGCAAACAAAGTATTCTGCATACACAGTGAATGCTAAAATATAAAAATAGAAAACGATGTTATTGGGATTGAAAAATGCACTTTTTACCTCTTCAGGTCAAATGCACATTTTACTTCTGACCTCCTATGGCATATCTCAGACATGATACATAAGTCTCAAACATCGAACACTTTAATTATAGATTAGAGCAGGGATGGGCAAACTACGGCCCGCGGGACAACTCTGGCACACCGGAAGGTTCTATTCGTCCCGCGCATAGAATGTTTTCCGGTCCGAGGAAAATTAAAAGAAATATAATATATATTTATACATTATATATCCATCTCCTTTTCTAATTTGATTAAATATAATTTTTTTCTTCCTTTTTTTACAAGGAAATCATGATCTTTTTACTTTCTCTACTTTTGTTCTACAAAACATAAATCGACGGAAATAGCAAGCACAGGCAGCTTTCAATCTGTAAAATGTTAAAAGCGGAAGCTCTTTGTTAGTTTTAGCTGTAGATTGGCGCCAACAAGCATTATTTCTTTCTTGGGGAACAGACATATGGGTATCCAATATAGGCGAATTAGACCTCACATTTGGCAGACGGCGCATTTTAAGCTTCAGCCAGCGGCTTTCTCTTTTGGCGCTAAATCTAATTTTATTGATTGCGTATGGAAAGATTGCGGAGATATAGCATCATTGTGAGTAGTGCTGAAATTATTAAAAGTACTGCGTAGCTAGTGCTTGTTTGGGTTATTCGTAAAATATTTCAACCACAAAATGGCTACTAAAAAACGTAAAGTTCATTCAGAGTGCCGTGCTTTTTATGATGAATGGACCTGGAAATATATATATTTTTTTACAGTTGTAAAGGATAAACCAGCATGTCTCCTCGCAAATTCATTCATCTCATTAACATATTTAAATTGTAATACTTGTATATTGCTTTTAAAATTTTAGAAAAATTTATCTTGGCCAGCCAAATTTTTTTTTTCGATTTTTGGCCAGCGACCGAAAAATTTTGCACATCCCTGTATTAGAGAGACCTCAATGACATTTAAGAAGGTATTCTTATAAAATTCAGTATGTTCAAAAATTATCTCAATAAGCTTCTTTTTCTACAGTTTAATAACAGATATTATATAAAATTGTGTACTAAATACTAAAATATACTTAATATTACCATATCACAACAAATTAATTGTTCTCTTTAAATATTATCAACAAATGAAATCTTTAGTAAAATATGCATGTGCCCTAAAAAAATTTAAAATTCTAATCTAATTAAATAGACATAAGTGTGTTTCAAAGAGAAGCATATATTTTTTTTTTCGTAAGAATGTAACTTTAATAACACTAAAAACCTGTAAGGTCACGACATAAAATAAATAGAGCGCATCTTTGAAGTTTTTGTAAATGTTTTTATAATACTTTAGCGTATTGTTCGTATTCTCCGGAATAATTAAGAGTTGCGTTTTTTATAAAAGCACTTTTACTTTTCGCATCAATTTAATTTTGCTGAGCGTACACCTCAATAAAGAAGATACAACAAATGGTATTTATCTTATTACTGTTCTAAGAATTCTTTCTGAGTTTTATATGGGGAAAAAAAGCACCACATAGCTTGGTTTTTGATCGATTCTAAACTTTAGTTAAATAATTACTTTTTTTTATGAGCATTTTATTAGGATAGATGGAAAGGAAATCTTGGTACATTACGTTACAATGTAAGTAAACTGTTGAAAAAATTCAATTACCAATATTTCAAAAAACATTAAAAAAGATATCCTCCACGACTAAAAGTGTTTTAAAAATTAACAAAGTGTTTTTTATGGCATTAAAAAACTATTGCTCTTGACATTTTAGGAAACTTTTAATTCATTCTTTTTTCAGTTTTTTTATACTTAATTTCATTAAAATATGGTGAGGAAATAGAAAATCTTTAAGCTCGCTTTTTTTTCTTATTTTGTATAAAAAAGCACTGTCGAAGCTTCGAAAAATGTTTCAAATTATTTCTTTTTATTCTGCGTGTGTGTGTTTATCGTGGTATTGCTCAACGCAACTAGAAAGAGTACAAAAACCTGCAGACTTTATAAAGGATAAATTGCACCCATTTTTATTGATATGCTAACCTAATACAAAATACAAATTAAACCAAACTATTTAATGCATATCTTGATTTTTTTTTTTTTTTTTTTTTTTTTTTTTTTTTGGTATGTGGTTTGAAAATCATAAAAAGCAGAACACGTGAAGAAAGAAGAAAACGGTTCAATTCTTTTGATTACAAAAACATATTGATGTTTTTTTTTAATTCTGCATGACTTTCAAAAATTGTATTTACAAAGGAATTAAACGAACAACATGTGCAAAAATTTCTTGTTAATCAATATAATTCATTAAAAGTCATTACTTTATTTTTTTTTTACTTTACAAATCTTTTATAAAAAAACTTTTTTAAGGATTATTGTAATGTATCAGAGTTTGTATATTGTCTTAATCCATGTAATATATTGTATTTCTGGATTTCTTTACTCAAAGCGTGGGTAATTATATTCGTATATATATACATTTAATTAAATGAAACGATAAGGAATATTTATGTTTTATCTGTTACATATATTAATAAAGTCAAATTTTAAACTTATCTGAAAGAATAGAATTAATTCTAGTTGATTAATGAATAATGAAATAATATGATCAATTTAATTCATATGACTATTTATGAAGACCAAGCCATCAATAAACTGCAATTGAAAAATATTATCAAATAAAATGTATTTCATTAATAACGTTATAATATAGTGATTACAAATTTATCATTGCTTATATCTAGAATTTTCAATCATTGAGATTATATCATTTTAGTTGTATACTGGAACTCAATTATGACGAAAGGTAAAACTGTATTGAATAAATAAATTAATAAGTTTTGCAAAATTTAACAAGTTTCTTTGTAAATCATAGTTGGAAACTTTAAGGAAATCAATATTTTTTCTAATTGAGTTTAATGTTTATATTATAAAATACATTTTGTAATGCAAATAAAGCTACATATTATATGATTTCTACTTCCATTTTCATTTTGTCTCTTTTTGCAACGAGAACTTTGTTTTCTTTAACGAGACAAGTTAAAAGAAACTGTCTATTTCAGAAATTTTGGCTTCGTTTTATTTGATGAGTTATTATAATTTATTTTAATACATCATTCAGTCATATAGTGGAATGGGATGTACTATGTATTACACATTAGGAAATGGCGAAGCAGTTTCATTAGCTTGAAATGATGTTTTCTCGAACTGCGTAATTTTAAAATGCTATGCGCTACTCTATCAAATAATAAATAAAACATTAAAGTTAACATTATATAATAATTAAGTTAATTAAACATTACATAATAATTAAGTGACATAATAATTAAAATAATTTCAATATTTTTACAATATTTCAATGTGAAGTTAAGTAATGTGGTAATGAAAGTTCAATGTAAAATTTATTGAAATAAATTTTTCTACATTAAAAAATATGGAAGCAATTTATATATTTGAATGTTTTATTTTCTCTAATGCAGCGGTAAATACATAGACAGTTATCTTTATGTCATAAGCAAAGTCTGCAGTGACATTATTTATTTAGAACTACCCAGGGGCACGTGTAGCTTGAAGATATGCTACGGACGTGACTAACACTACCCCCACAACATTCGACGGTCATATTAGATCGGGAGCTACGGTTTAAAGTGGATTCCGAACCACTACAAACATCCCGAAACTTGCGGTACCGAGCCCCAGAGCACTAGTCACTCGGCCATCAGACCCCTACAAATTTGCATGTAAAATTTTAATATTTTTAAAATAATATCCCAAAAAAAAAAAATAATCCTAAAAACTGAATTTCATAACATTTCAGTTTTTGTGACCCAATTATCAGAAATAACTTTATTCTCCTGCCCCCATAGAATAAAAATATATTCACTAACAATGTACTTTTAGTTGACCAAGCTGTCTGTGTTTGCCAGCTGCATTAGAAAGAAAAAAAAAAAACAATGTACTTTTAGTAATTTGGCCCCATAACTCCATTATAATCTTCATTACAAACATTACAAATTAATAAGAATAATAAAATGATTGATATTTGTCTCACTTACATACAGTTTAATAATAAATATTATATAAATTTTTGTACTTTCAAAACTTATGTAAAATAGCCAAGTTCACTAAATGAACTGAAAGTTTGACTAACAGAAATTATTCTACAAAAAAAAAGAATTTCTAGTCTAATTAATTAGACATATGTATGTTTCAAAGAAATGCATATACTTTTTTCATAAGAATGCAACTTTAATAACACTAAAAACCTAAAAGGTTGCGACATAAAATAAATAGCAAGCATCTTTGAAGTTTTTTTTTAATGTTTTTATAATACTTTAGCGTATTGTTCTTATTCTCTGGAATAATTAAGAGTTGCTTTTTTTATAAAAGCACTTTTACTTTTCGCATCAATTTAATTTTGCCCAGCGTACACCTTAATAAAGAAGATGAAAATAAATAGTATTTATCGTATTACTGCTCCAAGAATTCCTTCTGAGTTTTATTTAAAAAAAAAAAAACCACATTGCTGTGTCTTTGATCGATTCTAAACTTTAGTTAATTAATTTTTTCTTTTTATGAACATTTTATTAGGGTAGACGGAAAGGAAAACTTGGTACATTACGTTACAATGTAAATAAACTGTGGAAAAAAATTCAATTACTAAACTTTCAAAAAACAATAAAAAAGATATCCTCAACGACTTAAGCTAATGTTTTTAAAATTAGCATGGTATTTTTTATGGCATGAAAAAAATATTGCTCTTGACATTTTAGGAAACTTTTAATCCATTTTTTTCAGTTTTTTTTTTATACTTACATTCATTAAAATAGGGCGAGGAAATAGAAAATCTTTACGCTGTCTTTTTTTTTTCTTTTGTATATAAAAAAATACTGCCCAAGCTTCGAAAAATGTTTCAAATTATTTTCTTTTCGTTCTGTGTGTTTTTGTTTCGTGCTATTGCTCAGCGCAATTAGAAACAGTCATAAAAAAGACAGACTTTATAGTGCAAATAGAACAAAACTATTAAAAGTATATTTTGAATTTAGTTTTGCGGTTTGTGGCTCAAAAATCATGAAAATCAAAACAAGTGAAGAAAATATAACAATTCAATTTATTTGATTGCAAAAACATATTGATGGTTATACATATACATACATATTGATGGCACTATGTTCAAAAATAGTATTTACAAAGCGAGTATACGGACATTATATGCAATAATTTTTCTTGATAATGAATAAATTTAATTAAAATGCAACGTCGTTATTTTATTATTTTTTTTTACTTTTCAAAACTTCTATAAATAAAACATTTTAAACATTTTTATTTTTAATGTAATGTTTCCGCGTTTGTATATTGTCTTAATTTAAGACGTATATCGCATTTCTACGTTTCTTTACTCAAAGCATGTATAATTATTTATTTATACAATTGATTAGAAGGACCGATAATGAATCATATCATTCATATGAATCACATTGCCTATTGTGCTTTGAAATGCGCTGAAACATTGACATTTATTGTTGTTGAAAGACATTTTAGCACGAAATTAGGTAAAGAACCGCCGCATCGTCACAATATCGAACGCTGAATGAAGCGATTTCAGGACGCGATGGCTTGAGTAGGAAATGTAGCTGAAGAACAGTAGCCAAAACCGAATTTAATGAAAAAAATCGTAAAACGTCTTTACGAAATCCCAGAAAATCAACGTATTTTATGATTTTTGAATTCAATATACTCCATACATTGGTGTAGCTTGTGTTACGGAAACGTCTACAATTCCTGCCATACACCTTTCAGATTATGCAGGTGATAAAAGCTTCCGACAAACCGTTTCGTAAAGCTTTCTGTGAGAATTTGCAAGATAAGCTGAAGGTAGATGGTTTCGCGAACAGACTTGTATTTACAGACTTGTGAATCCACTTTTCACGTTTCTGGCAAAGTTAATCGGCATAAATTATGGGTCACAAAAATTCTACATGGTTTAATGGAATACCAGTGTGAATCTCCATTGGAGAACGTTTTCTGTATTTTTGTCCTTTTCTTCATGAAAAAATCGATTGACTGGTTCATTTACCAAGATACGCTATCATGGTGTTTGCACCCTCATTTGGAGAAGTGGTTCCCGACTTCATTCTTCAGCAGGACTGTGATCTACCAAATTGGCCTAAAAACGTACGTTAATCTGCACTAGCACTGCATTGGAAGTGCCGGATAAAAATATCTGACATTGCTTTGTGAATTACCTAGATCCCCGAATCTAAACCCTTGTGATTTTTTTCCAATGATGTTTTGTTAAAGGCAATGTGTTTGTGCCTACATTTTCTGAGGTAAAATAAATTGAGACTACAGACTTAAAGCAACTCAGACTTAAAAGCAACTGAATCAGTACATAACTGAAATGAGGGATATTAACACAGGATATTCTATCACGAGTGTGACAGGAACCAAAACACGCATTAATATTTGTCGCGTAACTGCAGAAGCACACATAGAACATCTTTAATGTATACCTAGACTCTAAAAAGTATTTTCTTACTGCGTACTTAGTACAAAGTTAGGAGTGGATTAGAAATCCATTTCAAAGTACTCCCGAGGGACTCTTAACTGCAGAAGAATAAATCTTCATTGACTTCACGGCAAGCGGTGAAACCAAACGACAATCTGACAATAAATCACTCTTTGAATTTTGGTCAGAGGCGGATGATGAGTTTTCCACACTGAAAGCGATGTCATAGCTGTGTTGTTCTAGAAATGACGTACTTTGAAAGTGAACAATAAATTTTGATGGATGATTTTTGTGTATTTTAAGCAATAAATACATATACTTTTTACACAGAATATATGTCCTTTGATTATATTAATATAGTTCTGATTCAACAAATATTTCTTTATAATATTTAATAGGATCTTTTCTTATCTTATTTTTTGAAAATATATGATACCTTCTTCATGTAAATATGTTTGAAAAAGTACTATTACAAATGAATAAACCTATATGAGATAATTGAAGTTATCACGATATTTTTCACTTACCTTTTTATAATACGTGCACTATATTGACATTCATTTATAAATATAGCTATAAAGATTTATTAATCTCATTAAATAAATATAAAATGCAAAATTATTTTTAATTTTTTTTTCTTAAACTAAAAATTTACTAATTTGTAGTTTTTTAAGAGACAAAATATGATATTCAATTTATTTACATTTTATAAAGAGTTCAAATTTGTATAAAAATTATCAAACGACCTAATAAATTAATTTGAAGAATTTTGAAATATCGTTTTTTATATATAATTAGAATATTAAGAACTTAAAGGAAATTATACAGTAATTGGTTATTGGATACACTTACAAATCAACCCAATAGAATTCTATAAAGTATTCTAAAATACCATTTGTAAGTTATGACTACAGAAACACTCATAGATATCCTAGAGAATAAGTGATTCTAATGCTATGTTGTGGATTATTTGTAATGCTGAGAGTTTCAAATTACGAATTACAGATATTGTAACTCAAATTTTGAAATGCAACAATATATTGAACACACATTCACTAAATCGAAATATAGATATGTAAATTCTGTAGTTGAGGTGAATTCAAAGTCCATGCATTCTACATGTCATAAATTCAAAACACTTGAATTAAATATTCCATCATATTTTGGAGTAACATGTTACTTTGGAATAAATTGCTATTTTAGGACAAATTTGCGTGTCTGAATCAATAAAGGATAAATCATATCAGTCTTTCGTAATATTTCGTTTGAATTGGTAAATCTATTCAGAAATTTATACAAGTTTTCAAATTTAGAATTGACACAGTTGACAACATTAAATATAGGTTTGGGGAATTTTCAAGTTTCATTTTGAGCTGTTACATAAAACGATATTTCTTAAATAAATAGACTTATAGTATCGATTTCATTCTCTATGCAAACCATAACAATAAATTTAGTAAGAATTATATTATTTTAATAAGCTCCCAAAGTGCAAAAGAAGGAAAATACAGTGTACAGAAGGCACAACAGGCCTATGTTGAGCAAAGGACTTCTGCCCACTGACAGATTCCGAAACATGAGATGTTTTTTTTTTTTCCTGGGTAGAGTTGTCAGTCCTACATACAACGACCTACAGTCATAATAAACCAGGACCTATAGTTTAAAGTAGTATATAAACCACCGCGTTGGAAAATGGCGGATGTCCAAGTCAAATACAATCACACAAAGCAGTGTGAAAGGGCAGAAAGATAATTTCAGTAAGATTTAAATCATAATAAAAATAATTTTAAATTTTAAATTACATAACATTTAAAATAAAATCTAGATGAAAATATTCCACAATAACTATTACTTTTTTTTCTTTCAAAATAACGTTGATTCTCTTTTGTCTTAATAGTAGTACTATCAAATAGTCGATTAGTCCATTTCCACCCTTAAAACCCTTTATCTATTCACAGAATATCAGGACGAACAGTACTGGATAAAAAGAACAAGGTATGTGTGTATATAAAAAATTAATTTATTTTGTTTTCTTTCTTTTCGCTCTTTTTATAATCAGTTATCTCGTTTTACTTGAAAGATAGTATTAGGTTAGTTTATTTTATATTTATATATATTTATTTTAGCTAAATTTATGAAATTATTTCCTTTTACCTGTACTTATATTTATGCAAAGATGTTTATAAAATTGACATGTAATCTAATTATGTTCCCTTATAGAACAACAGAATAGTAATTCGATTAGAGATTTAAGTTATTCCCTACATCTGAGTTGATCATAGAATACAATTGGAGTTTCGAATAAAGTCAGATAGAGTGCTTTAAATTCACAAACAACAAACAAATTTTTAATGTCATATAGACAAAATACAATGGTAACAAATGTGTATTAACATAAATCAGATCAGTCTAATCACTAATCTTATTCTTCTTCAATTAATCATTACTCTTCTTCAACTAACCACTAATATTCAACTTCCAAATAAGTTTTTTTATTATACAATTATTAATATGTTAAATTCGTGTATTGTTGTAGATAAATGCCTGATTTGGTAGATAAATTTTGAAAAATTATAACGCTATCGAGATTAATCCCAATAGTCACAATTTGATGCAATAAATCTCTCCCATTGACATAACAGAGCATTTATGACAGTTATATAGAAGTCTGGCAATGTAGACCGAAGAAATTCATCAAAAGCGCTTTTGACAGCTATTTTATTGTTAAACCATTTTATTGCCAAAAATAGTTCAAATGCTTAAGGAAGGGACAGTAGGTCGGTCTGGGGAGTATGAAGGATTAGGATGAGTATTGTATTTTTAGACAATTGTTATGTAAACATCTGATTTCAAGTTGTCATGAAACAGTAAAAGTTTTTTCAATATAGGCCTTAGAAGTCGTAACTTTTGATGAATTTCATAAAGATAAGTGCAATATCTATCTGTATTCATAGTTCACAATTTGTCAAAAATTCAATGTGGATAACACCAGCACCAACAATTAGTCAATGTTCACTAATCTTCTTCTTCAACAACTAATCGCAGCCAGATTGGCTAGCACTCTGGTCTTTGGTTCTTCAAGCTCGAATCCTGACAGTGACATGGATGATTTTTAATGGTTCGAAATCCACGTTAAGCTGTAGGTCCCGGTCTAATTAGCCTAAAGTGTGCACAAAATGACCGTTCAGCAACAAACCAAATCTACAATTGATCACTAACTTTTTTTTTTCTTCTACTGATCATTAATCTTCTTCTTCAACTAACCATTAAAATTCACCTTCATCTTTGAATGAAGGATTGAATTTGGTCCCATCGATATTATTTCGAATCTTCATCTTATCTAGATATTATATCTATAGACAAAGAATAATGTAGAAGGTCCATTTTTCATCATGTCACTACTCTGTACCAAGCACAAACTCAAAGACGACAGCTTCTTAATTAATCTATGAAATATTAATGAAGATTTTATTATGTTATCTTACTAAATGTGTTTGCTTTATATTCCAGCCATTATGATAACCATTTCAAAATTTTAATAGCTAATGAATACATTTTTTACTACCGTGAGCATTCAGTAATTATGTTTGTATTTTATCTCTAGACAAATATCTTGAAAACATTTTTTAAAATCTTGCGTGTTGGTTTTGAGATCAAAACTTATCTTCAATAAATAGTAACAAATATTTTTTGGAGATAACAATGAATAATTTATAATAAAAAAGCTCTTATGTAAGAAATGCAGTTTATTTACTAAAAGTATTAAAAAATACAGTTCTGATAAAGTAAAAGAGATTCAGTAAAAATATTATTTTAGAAGAAGAAGAATTCTTCAAAACTATATATTAATAAGTACATTTTGATAATTTTTTTTTTTTTTTTTTTGCTGCATGAATGAGAATAAGCAATTTAGAAACAAAATGTAGTTTTAACTAACTAGGCATTCAATGATTTGTTTAGACTCAAAAAGTGAAAAAATACTCAATCCTTGAAAAATGCAAGTTGTTTATAAGAGCTCTCATTTAAGTAAATACACTATTTTGCATATGACATGGGGAAAAAGCACGTTTAAAAAATGGACGTTTAAATTTTATTTTTAAAAATCTTATTGTATGTAACTTTATACATAGAAAAATTGTTCTACTATATCCGAATATTAGGTTCTAGACATTTTATATTTTAAGAAATTATTCTTCCATTGATTTTTTTAAGTTGACTTTTGCTTGTTTGTTTTATACTTTTGTCGTTTTTACACGAACAAATGACATTTTTTTTTTATACATTTATATGTATGGCAAGAGCCGCATAAATTTTCCATGTCTTTGCTTTTTAAATAATACTCCGATATCATTCAATAAAAAGCAGAAAACCAACATTTTACTAAAATATCCTGTACACTTTTTTATTAAGTAATATTCGCAAGAAATTTTAAATGATCCAAATAAATCTTGGCTAATCTTTTTAATTGACAAACATTTAGATCTTTTTTTTCCACAAACTATTTTGCCAAGTTTTATTTTCCTCCTAAAATCGTAAAATCAAAAATTTAATATTTAACATAAATAAATAATATATATAAAATTAATTTAATATTAATTTTACACATTTTTTAAGAAATATTATTAAATAAAAAATAATATTAATTATTGTTCAATTTTCTACAAATAATCTTAAATTAATATATAAAGTAGTCGAATTCACGTTTTATATTTGATAATTTAACAATATGAACGCTGACATTTTTTATCTGGATTGAAATTGATATATGATCGAAAATGGTCCGTTATTTCGGTTAAAAACCATATATTAATGTATACTATTATAATATGATATATAAATTAACAAGAGAATTGCTGGATTCAATTGGAAGTTCTTAAATCTAAAGATAAAGATTTCTTCTCACTGATACCCTGAACCAAACTCATATCAAGGGTACATGAAGGGTACACTAAACCCTGCTTAAAACTCAGGCTTCTAAGCATACTGTTCAACAAAGATCATTTCAAGAAATATTTCATTCCTTGTTTTCTTGTGTTACGTAAAACATTAAAATAATACTTAAAATATTACAATTATGTTACCTAAATATATTAAAATGATGTCTTTAAGTTAAGGAAAAAAGTGAAAAAGTGGTAAAATGAAAACTATTTATTTGAAATCATTTAAATCATAATATATGTGATGAAAAAAGACACTAGTCCAGATATATACAGTAAATATTAAAATAAATAGTGAAGTACATTAGTGATTTATAAAGCATTGCAGTGTAGTGCAAAGGTAAGATTGTTGGTGGAAAATAAAGTTCACTAATGGAGATCTGTCTACACGTAATGTGATTACCTCTGATGGTAATGCCAACTCAGATGTCAACTGAGTTCACGAATAAAGTCAACTATGTCGGTTTGGCGTATCTTATCCCACAAAAGTAAAAAAACACACTATTAGCTCGGAAAGGTCTGAGGAAAGTCAGACCCAGTTTTTCTCTACAGTACCGAACGCCAAAACCTTTTTTTTGCTTGAACCTCTAAGAAGGAAATAATTAATAATTTCACGCAATATAAAATATATATATAACTGTATACATATGGCAAAAATCAAATCAGTTAATTTTTATTAATTTTAAAAATATACAAGCACTTAAATTAAAATAAATTTGTATGTTTTATTTAGAATTTAATGTGAATTATGTGATTGCAGTTGTTGAGTAATATAGGAAAAGTCAAATTTGATGCCCTCTATTAATGTGATTCGAAGATCTAGTCCTAATGGAGAATCCCATACCAAGTGGATAGATTTGAAACAAGACATTAGTGTCTGAGGACACAATATCACAATTACAGCAGCTTTAAATTGCAGGAGTAAGAAGATATAATTTCTTCATGTACGTTAAGAGGTATCTTCCCTCCAAAGATAAAACGATTTACTCCCGTAAATCTTTGTGCGCATGAGCCTTTTAGCTAAAACTTGTATGATCCAGATGACCCTTGACGCCACTAATACCGATACAGCAACCTATGAGACACACTCGCATTCACGTGATAAGATTGATAAGTGGAAGACAGATGCACGGTCAGACGAAACACCTTTCACACTTTTCTCCACAACAAAACTGGTGCACATTTGATGAATATCTGCACAAATAAACAATTGCAGCCAAAGTGACTGCAGAGTTCAATCATCATCTGGATTTTTCAGTGTCAATCATAACAGTTAGAAGGCACCTTCATAAACAGGACATTTACGCCAGAGCAGCAATTCCCAAACCACTTGAAACAGATTTTAATGCAAAACGTCGTCTACAGAGGTGCCACACTCACAAAACCTGGTCGATTGAAAAGTGGAAGAAAGTAATATGGTCTGACGAACCGTCTTTGACACTTTTCCCTACAACAGGATGGGTGTACGTTTGGCAGACACCTGCACAAGCTTATGATCATGATTGTCTGCTTCCAACTCGCAAGCATAGAGGTGGATCTGTCATGATATGAGCAGTCGTGTCGGGGTTTCTTGCTGGACCAATCGTAACCCTTAGAAGAATGATCACTGGGGAGAAGTGCAGAGAAATTTTAGCCGGCCAGGCCTATTCTATGATGCAAACTTTGTTTCCTGCAGATGGAATTTCCAGGATTATAATACTCCTATTTATGCAGTGGGATCTATTCAATCATGGTTTGATAATGAAGAGAATGAAAATTACCTGAAGAGAATTACCTTGGCCCGCACATTCCCCTGACCTCAATATCATAGTACTGTTGTTGTCTATTTTAGAACAATCACTTCGAAATTGATACATATCATCGATCGATTGCATTTCTCCCAATATATTCATGAAAAATAGCTCAATATTCCTCTAAACACTAATCAACACTTGCATGATTAGATTCCCAGGTGAATACTAGCTGCCTTACATGCCAAAGACGGATCTAAGCCATTTTAGTAAACCAACTGTATATATATATATATATATATAACAGCTATATATATATATATACATATATATATATAACAGCTTAAGTATATATATAGATAGATAGATATATAACAAGTAAGCTGAAAAGTTCCTAGGCTAACACATAGATGGCGCTCCTAGTATTAAATCCACATACTTTTTAGTTAGCCCCAGTCTTCATAAGACACGTTCATAAATTTGAAAGCTGTTGCACTATTAGTATGTGAGTTATAGCATTTTTAGTGTTCATCACGTGCAGTCCACTCGGCTGATTGTCGATTGGGCTGATAACTAAAACTTGTTGCGGTTAGAAATGATGGAGCCATGTTTCATCCATTGTCACATATCGATGCAAAAATTCGGGTTTATTACGATAGAACAGCTCCAAACACTTCTTAGAATCATCAATTCGTTATTGTTTTGGGTCGATTGTGAGCTCGCGCGGCACCCACTTTGAACAGAGCTTTCGCATATCCAAATATTCATTCACGATATGTCCGACACATTCCTTTGATATATTTAGGGTCTCAGCTATCTCAATCAACTTCACTTTACGGTTATCAGAAATTATTTTGTGGTTTTTTTTTTTTGATGTTTTTGTCGGTAACAGCCTCTTTGGGGCGTCCATCGCGTGCGTCGTCCTCGGTACTCATTTCGCCTCGTTTAAATTTAGCAAACCACATCTCTACGGTTGATTTTCCTGGTGCAAGTCCGTATAATGTTTATCAAGCCATGCCTTGGCTTCAATAGTATTTTTTTTCGCCAAAAAGCAATGCTTTTATTAACACACGAAATTCCTTTTTATCCATTTTTTCAAACTAACGAAAGTTGCTTCACTAAAAATGCTATAACTCGCATACTAATAGTGCAACAGCTGTCAAATTTATACACGCGTCTTATGAAGGGTAGGGCTGACTAAAATTCATATGGATTTAATACTATATACTTATGTGGATCTATTTGTCAGCCTATGAACTTTTCAGCTTATCTCTTATATATTTGGAAATATAGACGAGAGATAGTTATATTCTGATCAGATATGATTTTTTTTTATTTGTGCAGTTCTTTGAAAAACGTCTCGAGTAATTTTTATGCTATATCTTTTTTTTTTTTTTTTTTTTTTTTTTTTTTTTGTGGCATAAAATTTATATTGTAGAGATGTGTTACTGCGGTAACGTTTGCAGGAGATATTACGTTAGATAGCTTTTGTTATTTTTGTTACTCCTTTCAGAATTAAGGAAATTCGGTTGTGATCGTGACGGGAGTGGATTGAAGTGTCTTGTTTTGATAGTATTGTCGTTCTTTGTAAGTTTTTGTTTCCTCTCATACAATATATGAACATGAGGAAGTTATCTCTGAAAATACTCTTCTTACATCTATCATCCCAATTGGTAGCAATATTCATGGCATGCTTTGAACGCAAAGCTTATTGATATGCAAAAAAAATAATATCCCACTTTCACCTAATGTGAAATTTTTAAATACAAACAACTTTTTAATTTACCTGTCACTATTTATCAAACATCTTTTCCAATAAATTAAAATTCACAAGATTGCGAATAAAAGTTTGTTTATTAAAAAAATACATTGCAAACATACATGTTATTTATGAAATCAATGAAATAGGTTAGAAATTAGTGTATTGTAGATTTATAATAAAGTCATATTGCTTGACAATAAAGGAAGACCATTAATACTTTTTCAGGACATATCTCTTAAAGATCTTTAATAGATCTCATTGGGGATTTTTTTATTTTCTCTCATACAATACACGAACAAGAGGTTGTCATCCACACATCTTCATATGTTGGTGGAATTATTTATAGCTTGCATTGAACACAAAGTTTATTAATATACAAAAACAAATATTACAATTTTATCCAATATAAAAATAAATAAATCCAAATAATTTTAAATTAGTTATCAAACATTTCAATATGAAATATTGCTTAAAATAAAAATCCCCAAATTGTAAATAAGTGTTTGTTTACGATATAATTACATTGCAAACATTTATATTATTTATTAATTCAATAAAATTACTTACAATTTGGTAGACTACAGATGTTTAGTAAATTGATACTCGTTGACAATAAAGAAAGACCTTTAACATTTTTTTCGGGACATTTTTCTTAAAGAGTTTCATTGAGATCAATCACTATCATTAAATGAAGCACTAGACGCTTTTAAACTGAGTTCGGGATATGTGATTACAAAACTTTCTTCTCTTGATAGCTCTGAAACAAATGACTTTCAAACTCCATCAGGATTCCCGCTAACATGGAACTCCAGGTTATCCGTCCATATTCTACTTTTAAAAAATTGTAGCATAAGAAGAGAAAATTCTTAACTGGATCCATAGCAATCCATGAATTATGCTAATAAGAAGTGACAGCTTTAAGTATAGGTAAAGAAACCAACAAGCAACCGTAATAGGCAGAAAAGTTGAAATTAATGATTACAATGGTCAGGTAATTCATTTTTAATATGAATACAATTTTAAGTTGAAACAGACATTACGAAGTTTCTGACATCGATTATCTATCTCTTGTTGGTGCTTTTGATAAGAATACTTTGCAGTCAAATAAGTTATTTATAACTGTAAAATGATTTCTAAGCTCAAATGTGCATTTCAAACATTTTTTTGTCGCTCGTGAAATTAAAAAGGTCTGAAATGGTCTTAAATAACTTGTAATGATATTGTAAACGTGAAAAATGTGAAAAGTGAAATGATTATATAAAAAGAGAAACTTTTGACCAGATTATTGAATTATTATTTTTTATAAAGGTGGCAAAGAACTTGCAATTTAATAAATAATTTCAGATTTTTACTTTAATAATTTTAAAGCTTCCAAATATCGCTAATTTTTTAAAATTTGATATTGACATAGATTGACATTTGATTTGACTATCGAACATAGTACATAATTTTTATATTTTAAGTAAACAAGTTTCATATACCTTTAGACACCTGCGTGTTTAAATTTCATTTAGTTCTATCTAATAAAAAATATTCAATATCAGTAAAATCAAAGTGGATTTATGTTCTTAAATTGTTCTCACATTTAAAAAAATTAATTATATAAAAAATTTATTACTTCTTTTAACTGCGTTGTCATTCTTTCGAATTTGTTGAAAATATACATGAATAAATGCGTGGAATTCAAATATTTGTTGTTGAATTACACGAATAATTTTATCCTTTTTTTATTACAAAGAAACCTCTTTTTTTTTAATTTTCTGAATTTATTAAACAGATATGTATACACTGAAGTGACAAAAGTCATGGGATACCTCTTAATATCGTGTCAGAGCTCCTTTCGCCCGGCGAAGTGCAGCAACTCGACGTGGCATGGACTCAAGTCGTTGGAAGTCTTCTGCAGGAATATTGAGCCATGCTGTCTCGATAGACGTCCATAATTGTGAAAGCGTTGATGGTGCAGGATTTTGGGCACGAACAGACCTCTCGATGATGTCCCATAAATGCTCGATGGGATTCATGTCGGGCGATCTAGGTGGCCAGATCATTCGTTGGAATTGTCCAGAATGTTCTTCAAACTAATCGCGAACAGTTGTGGCCCGGTGACATGGCGCATTGTCATCCATAAAAATCTCATCGTTGTTTGGGTACATGAAGTCCATGAATGGCTGCAAGTGATCTCCAAGTAGCTGAACATAAGCATCAGCTTGAACAGTGCCTTGCTGACAGTTTGGGTCCATGGCTTCGTGGGGTCTGCGCCACACTCGAACCCTACAATCAGCTCTTACCAACTGAAATCGTGACTCATCGGACCAGGCCACGGTTTTCCATTCATCTAGGGAACAACCGATATGCTCACGTGCCCACGAGAGTCGCTGCAAGCGATGTCGTTCTGTCAGTAAAGGCACTCGAGTCGGTCTTCTGCTGGAATAGGCCAAGAAAGCCAAATTTCTCCTCACAGCTCTAACAGACAAGTCCCTTGTACGTCCCACATTGATTTCTGTGGTTATTTGACGCCGTGTTGCTTGTCTGTTAGAATTTACGACTCTTTGCAGACGTCGCCGGTTTCGGTCGTTAAGTGCAGGCGGTCGACCACTGCGCTGCCCATGGTGGGATGTTATGCCTGAAATTTCATAATCTCGGCACACTCTTGACACAGTGGATCTCGGAATGTTGAATTCAGTAACGATTTCCGAAATGGCATGACCCATGCGTCTAGCTGCAACTAACATTCCTCGTCCAAAGTCTGTTAATTCCCATCGTGCGGTCATCATCACGTCAAAACCTCTTCACATGAATAACTTGAAAAGAAATGAAAGCTCTGCGAAAGCACTGCGCATTTATACCTGTTCTACGCGATGCTACTGCCATCTGAAAATTTGCATATTGCTATCCCATGACTTTTGTCACTTCAGTGTAACTTCTTGTACATTTAATTAAACTAATTTAATACACTTAACACATACATAATATAAACTGTTTTGAAACATAAATAGTTAAAATAGTTTTTTAAAGTAAAGATATAGTGTTTTACGCAAGTAGCTGGACAATACAAGTATATACAAGTAAAAGTATTTTTATACAAGTATTCATTAATTCATATTTGACTGCTGAATAAGATCTAGACACATTGTAAAATAACTGATAATGTTGGTATTTTTTATAGACGTAAAATTTATTATATCTAGAAAGAAAGTTTAAGTACAATAATTCCAATTCTGTGTTGATTTAATAAGAAGGTGATTCATAAATAATAACTGATTGTGTTAGTACATTTTACAGACGTAAACTTTATTACATGGAGAAAGTAATTTTAAATAAGACGGTTCCAATTATCTTATTGAATAAGTTTAAGTAAATATAAACTACAACATCTAATATCGTAATTGACTGTACTAATACATTTTATAGACCTAAAATCTACTATATCAAAAAGATATTTTAAGAACTACGTTTCCAATTTTCTTTTCGATTTAATAAGATAGTGATTCATAAATAATAACTAATGGTGATGTAATTTTTATGGACGTACAAATCTATCATATCTAGAAAGATATTTTAAATACGACGATTCAAATTGCCTTGTTTTTAAAAAATTCCGCAACACAATCACAGTTCCTTATTTCATTACAAGTTCCTGTTTGGAAACGAATGCTTGTTATCCCTTAACACATTCTGCAGCAAAACTTAATTACGATCAAATCAAGCGGACTAAATTAAAACTACTGGAATTAGTACGACTGCTTCTCAGGTTTTATTGAATAAACATGCACTAACATATCCAATATTGCACATTCTTGTTAGACTCAGAGATGAACATTTTAATTCAAGTCGCAAGTTAGATATTTTCCCTTCTAACTGATAGAATGTTGGTGAAAGTCACGATTTAAGTGTATGAATTACTGAATTAATGTAAATTGGTTATGTTAAATATAGAATCTATTCTTGCAATCGTTAGAGAAAAAACTTTAAATAATAATAAAACTATGACATATTTTAGTTTTTTTTAATGCAACAAATAATTAAAAAATACAAAAAAAAAAAATAATCTTTCATTTTTTTTAATCAATTAACAATCATGATAATAAACTGGAAAATTCAGTTGATCAACAAAAAATATTATATATATAGAAGTAGATAGATTTGCCTAACATAAATGTGATACATTTTCAACTTATATCGCATTATTCAGCCAGCCAGTAGGCAATTTTAAATATTTTGAAGCTATAGAATATGACAATAGAAAATAAAATTCATTCCAATTTCAGTACAAATATAATATATCTTCAATTTTATTTATATAAAAAAAAAATTTAATTCAATATGGATTCATGAAACTTAAGACTAAAAATAACATAATATATATGAAGAGTTTTTCTCAAGGAACAAGAATACAGGAATCATTATTTTATACTTCATTCTAGAACTCCTAAAGCAATTGAAAAGTTTTGCTTATATAAATGTCAAGAATGGAAAATTTCTTTTAACTATGTCGCTGGTTTCTTTTATTATACTTTAAGATAAATTTATGCCTTGTTAAATACCTCAAAAAAACCAGTTTCCTTTAGGGGACTTCATAACACATCCAGCATTTTTCTATGTATTTAGTTACTTTAAATGAAGATGGGGAAAAAACTCTTTTTGAGAAAAACAAAATAGATGAAAATAGTAACTGAAAAATTTAATAATAGGAAAAAAAAATTATTATCATTATTATTAAAAAAAATATATAATTAAACCTTACGCTCACGGTATATATCCTTAATCCATGCCAAATCCTTGAATTTACTCTAAACAGGACATAAACCAAGTTCATTATGTCCATTAGAATTAATAAGAAAATTTTTAATCTATTCCCATGAAAAAAAACCTGCCGGAATTTGCAATATATATATAGGCTGGCCATATCGGCGGGGGAATATAGGCTGGCCATCAGTTCTGAGTCTCCTTGCAAAGGCAAAATGTACTCAGAACCTGTCTGAAGTTGTCGTAAGCTATTTAAGCAATGGAAATTCGGCGATGTCATAAATAGAGGATAACCACAAGTGTCTTGCAGTAGACCTATGTTCTGGAATATAATTACTGGTTATATATTAAACCAGTGACTCCTAGAAACTGCAAACTTCAGGATTCTGAGAACGACTTAGTCTTAGTGATGGACAGGAAAGATAAAACTTTTCTCGAACAACGAGGAAGTCTCGCTCTTGATCAACAAAAGGCGTGGGAAGATCGGCATAAATTAAGTTAATTAGAAATAACGTGTTATTTCTAATTACTGACTTCATTTTAATGCAAAATACTCTTTTAAATTTCCTTTTCAACAACTTATGCTATACACCATAGCTTTAAATGGATCAATAAGCACATTTCAATTACTAAAATTACTACTTTAAAAAAATCTAAATACAGTTAAAAATTATAAATAAATATTTCTTGACAAAAATGTAAGAATGTTTCTTCATTTTTAATTACATAGAAAATGCAAATGCAGTCTTGCAATGTATGAAATAATTCTTTGAATAATATCAATAATCTATGAAAACTCTCTCTCACAAACCCTAATATAAATGAAGCAGAAAGTGAGACATAATTAGTACCATGTTAAATTATGAAGCAATGGAGATATAATTTCCTCTGGGAATGAATTTATTTTCGAAGATCACATCATTCTCACCCAAAAGAATATCATCGTTAGTTGATAGCTCCTGGCCTTCTCTCACAAGAGCTTTAATTGCCTCCACCGTTGAAAATGCAGCGTGATTCTGAAAGTTTAATACAAATTATTCTGCAAATGAATTTATTCCGGAAAGAATGTGATAATAAGAAAAGAGGAAGAAATTTCCACAGCCAGCCAATTGCGAATAATTCCTTTCGAACAGAATTTTTCACGTTTCAGCTGCGTTTGCGAACTGTGGAGAGGTTCATTTGGGGGATTAATTGTAAATCGAGACTTGGGTGACTTGAATTACACTTATGTTAGCCAATTTTCTCACACGGAAGTTGTTGTACAATTGCATTGTTCTTTTATTCATAAATTAACGAATAAATATATCAATATAGTACAATTAAAGTAAATTAAAACACTTTATATATATTTCCTAGTGATGTATAAATAAAAGACATATAATATTTTAATAAATCATCATATTATTTTAATGCACAATAAAAATTTATAAGCAGAACATGTTGTTCATTTTTATTTCAACTGCAGGATTTGTAGTTTTTGTTCGCTTGTTTGATTGTTTGTCTTCATAAAAATTCCTGGTATTATGGAATTATATTATATATTATGGAATTCTATATATATATATATATGAAATTCTATTATGGATAACTGCATCAGCTTATTTTATAGTTATTGTGATCCTAGATTTTTTTAAATAATATTCACAATAAAATCTATTTATTTTAAAATTCTTTATCTGAATATATTTGCATGCATATTTCCTGTTGATATTTTCTAAAAAAGAAAAATGCTTATGCGTTAATAAATATCATTAATTTGTTAATGATACCGTGCTGACACTAAACTACCAAATAATTCATTATAATTAAAAATATATTTCACATTTTATGCTCTGAATTTATCTATTTACAGCATATTTGTTAGAGATTTTTTTCCGTGAAGTTAAAAATTAATAAAAATCTTCCACTAGAAAAGTTTTAAAATACATTTTACTTTAAATTTCAGAATGTATAATTTTAGTATGATTGTTTAATAATAAATATTTTTTACAAACTTATTTTGCCAAACAAAAGAACTTATTGTTTAGATAATAAGTAATGTTAATTTTAATAAATTCTGAAAAATATTTTTATAAGTACTGAATATTAAATGTCGATATGAAAAAAATTTAATAATAACGTTTAAAAATTATATAGGATAGAGTGTATAGTGTTGTGAAACCTCTATATGAACTTTTATGAAATTATTATGAAAACTTCATGAGATATCCGAAAACAAAATTACTAAATAAATAAAAAAAACATATGTGAAGGGTTTGTTCGCAAATTGAAATTTAAGTCAAACTTCTACCTACGGGTGCTCCATCACAACAAGAGCAGTTTTCTTAAAAAAAAAATTGCTAAATTTGACTCGAAAAAATACATGCATATAGAATATTTTGTAATGCAATCACAAATTTAAAAAGCCCCATTCACTGGCGACAATCTCTACAGATTCAATTACTGCCACCATGACTACAGAACCCTTCATATAGTACTGATAGAATTCCTTCAAAAAATGGTCCTGACTGTTCAGTAAAGTTTTTTTTCTTGTTGTTAAAAAGTATATTGGTTCTATCTGATTTGGTTTCCAGAAAATTCCCTTAACTATATAAATTTAAGTAACTAAATAACTATATAAATATAATTAGAACGATCTGACCTTTATTCTTTAGATATTTCTCCAGATTCTTCGTCAGTATAGCAAAATATTTAATGTCAAAAATTTCACTACGGTTCATCAATGTATTGTGCCTTTCAGCCTACATTTATCGTATTTTTACAGAAAAACAACAGTATACATATAAAATCAAATAAATAATTTACAAATAGCTATAAAATCTAAAAATAATTTACAAATAGCTATAAAATCTAAAAATAATTTACACATTTGGTAGAAAATTTCATTACAAATTAAACAAATGAATTCTTAGAAGTTGCACAAAATTAGTAGTCATATAAATATATTATTCGTTTCCTATATATTATTAGTTATGCATAGGAAAATATCTCAATATTAATGAAATTAGAAATATTACTTGACATGAAGTTTTTTCCTACTAAGTGGGTTACAGTGATTTAGTTTAGGCCTCTCAGTTGGTTTAATTTGAGACCCATATTGATTTTTTTAATGAACCAGTTTTTTATTTTTTAATGAATATAAAATCGAAATAAAGCAAATTAATGATGAATCTTTTTTCAATTTATATCAAATGCTTTAAAAAATAATGAAAACTAAAACTTCAAATTTAAAAAAAAATCATTCTTTGTTATTTGAATGAAGAAAATCCGTTTTCAGCTAATTCAGAAAAATCTACATTAATGATAATTATATCGCAAAAAATTTCACAAGAAATATTTGTGCAAACGAAATACAAAAAAAGTCGAAGTTTAGTCGAAGTCATTTCTACCTCAAATGTAATTAATCAACAAATTAAATACATCTCTTTAGCCTTTTGAATTAAATTAATTAGAATATTTTATTTTTTCAGATTTTATGAAAAAAGCATTGGTATCTCAAAGAAGTACCTTAATTACTTAATTGTTACTTTGAATGATCGTCAATTAATTTATAAAGCAATTTATTTTAAAATAAACACTTTAATTTTCATGCTAAAGACTTTTTTCAACATTAAACAAAAAATATTTCAAATGTATAAAATTGAACTAAAATGTATTAAATATTTGTACATTACTAAATGTTTCATTTTCGCTTTATAATAACTTCTTGAGATTGGAAGCCTTTTGTTTCTTTATACACTGAAGTGACAAAAGTCATGGGATAGCAATATGCAAATTTTCAGATGGCAGTAGCATCGCGTAGAACAGGTATAAATGCGCAGTGCTTTCGCAGAGCTTTCATTTCTGTTCAAGTTATTCATGTGAAGATGTGTTGACGTGATGATGACCGCACGACGGGAATTAACAGACTTTGAACGCGGAATGTTAGTTGGAGCTAGACGCATGGGTCATGCCATTTCGGAAATCGTTAGGGAATTCAACATTCCCAGATCCACTGTGTCAAGAGCGTGCCGAGAGTATGAAATTTCAGGCATAACATCCCACCATGGACAGCGCAGTGGTCGACCGCCTGCACTTAACGACCGAGACCGGCGACGTCTGCAAAGAGTCGTAAATTCTAACAGACAAGCAACACTGCGTCAAATAACCGAAGAAATCAATGTGGAACGTACAAGGGGCTTGTCTGTTAGAACTGTGTGGAGAAATTTGGCTTTCTTGGACTATTCCTGCAGAAAACCGACTCGAGTGCCTTTACTGACAGAACGACATGGCTTGCAGCGACTCTCGTGGGCACGTGAGCATATCGGTTGTTCCCTAGATGAATGGAAAACCGTGGTCGGGTCCGATGAGTCACGATTTCAGTTGGTAAGAGCTGATGGTAGGGTTCGAGTGTGGCGCAGACCCCACGAAGCCATGGACCCAAACTGTCAGCAAGGCACTGTTCAAGCTGGTGGTGGCTCCGTAATGGTGTGGGCTGTTTTTTTTTTGGCATGGACTTGGTCCTCTGGTGCGACTGGACCGAACATTGACTGGAAATGCTTATGTTCAGCTACTTGCAGATCACTTGCAGCCATTCATGGACTTCATGTACCCAAACAACGATGGGATTTCTATGGATGACAATGCGCCATGTCACCGGGCCACAACTGTTCGCGATTGGTTTGAAGAACATTCTGGACAATTCCAATGAATGATCTGGCCACCTAGATCGCCCGACATGAATCCCATCGAGCATTTATGGAACATCATCGAGAGGTCTGTTCGTGCCCAAAATCCTGCACCATCAACGCTTTCACAATTATGGACGTCTATCGAGACACCATGGCTCAATATTCCTGCAGAAGACTTCCAACGACTTGTTGAGTCCATGCCACGTCGAGTTGCTGCACTTCGCCGGGCGAAAGGAGGGCCGACACGATATTAAGAAGTATCTCCTGACTTTTGTCACTTCAGTGTATAATGTGTGTTTATTTTGCAATAAACCT